>BRDC01000017.1:29683-146724 GCA_024343385.1 Tremella yokohamensis | reverse complement strand
CCCCCTAACCCCCTAACCCCTTTCTTCTTCTCCCGCCTCGCGTCAACCTTGCTCTTCTCTGCCTCCCTTGCTCGCAGGCTATTGTCGAGTCGCACCGCGAATGCTTGCAGCTCGGCAAAGGTCTCGAACTCCTTTGGATGCCTGGCAACCTCGTCCTGCAGTACCTCACTGAGCCCCTCCTTCGCGCAAGCGGTCGCCTGCTCGTCGAGGTCCCACCCCAGCATGGAGGTGTACTCTCGGATCTTCGCAAAGTACTCGGCCGCTGATCCCGTCTGACGTAGGGCGAAATACTTGCGGCGAGCGGTGCCCTTGGCATCGGGGTCTCCGAAGTTCTCGCGAAGATATCGTCGAAGGTCGACGTAGGTTCGGATCCTGGGGTCGAGGTAGTCACCCGCCTCGAGGTTCTCATCATCCCTTCTTTTGTCGTCCCGACCGGTGGCGAGCGGCTGGATCGCATCGAGCACGAACCCGCGTAGGAATGAGATCACATACATGACCTTGTGCGTGTCGTTCCCGAATTTGGACGGCTGCAGCTTGAAGACGGTCTCGCACTGCATGATGAACCGTTCCAACAGCGCTGGGTCCCGTCCATTGAAGGTATCGGGCGGGTTCGCCTTTGGTTCGGAAACGCTCTGGACTGCAGGCGAAGGCTCTCGTTGTTGGGCCTGCTGCTGCACCAATGCCTGTTGGAGCTGGACAATCTGCGCCAGCAACTGCTCCATCGTCGGCTGTGCCATGTTGTTTGTCGCTCTCGCTCGACTCGACGACGGTAGTCGTAAGGTTGTCGGGAGGGCTATGTGTTGATGTTCTGGGTTGTTCGATGTTGCTCGACGAGCCGATGGCGCCATCAAACGGTTACCGTAGACTGCGTGGAAGGTAGTAGCACTCCAGTATACTGTCACGGGGCTGGCCGGTCGTCGACTGATGAGCCCGTCCACGCGGTCTATCTCTGTCTCTGTGTCGATCCTCTGTCTGCTAGATCAAGGAGGTGTCCTCTACAGCTCCTTGACGTCGACAACACGGCTGCGCCGTCAAGCTCTATCCATGGGACTCAATACTGGAGTGCTAGAGAAACGACCTCGGGCTCTGCCTGCCCTATATACCCCCTTTCCTGCATCTCTGCACCGCCACACCAATCCCTCCTTGAAACACCTAATCGTCGAGGTTCGTCGAGGCTCGAGTTCGAAGGTCGTCGAGGCTCGAGCTCGAGGATCGTCGAGGCTCGAATATGCTCGATGATCGACGAGGCAGGAGGCTATTGGGGGTAGGCGTGCGAGGTACTGGTGTAGGATAGGCGTTGTAGGTGGTCACCGAGGCGTGGCCGACGTGACAGTAGAGGGCTTGGGCTTGGGCAGATGCAGATGAGATCCGGACCGGCCCCATTGGTTTACGTTTCGAAGAACTGGCTATCAACCGAAGCGTGATCGATGGTGGAGCGCTCCTCGAATTATCTGGCAACTCATGTGATGGAGACGGTGCCGGACGCGCCTCATGCTGATGCCGTCTCAGTCAATGCCATAGCTATCAACCGCTTCGGCCTACGCGATTTAGGCATGTTTCTGCCTCCCCAGTTGCCCAGGACGTCATAGCCAACTTCCGCGTCAACGAAACCCAGTCTCAATCTCAAGCACGTAGCTGTGCTGACGGCACGTAGGGTGACAGTCTGGTGACGGTGAACTGGGAGGACGAGATGCAGCTGAGAAATGTGTGGTGAGACCATTGTTGTCTGTTAGTGTGGCTCTCATCCCGTGGGTTAATCCCGTGGTTTAGAGCTACGACATG
Organism: Tremella yokohamensis; assembly: GCA_024343385.1. Classification (NCBI taxonomy): domain Eukaryota; kingdom Fungi; phylum Basidiomycota; class Tremellomycetes; order Tremellales; family Tremellaceae; genus Tremella; species Tremella yokohamensis. The sequence continues at coordinate 144,942 of BRDC01000017.1, read as the reverse complement.
CCCGGAAGGGACAGCGGGCGTCAACGCGAACGACACCGTTTGGAATTGCTCAACCGCTATAGGGTACATGCAATCAAGTGCGAAGCGCCGTATGCATATGCTGTTCTACTCAAAAGCCGGTTTGGAACATCGCCCGGAGTCGTCTTGCCAGTCGCCCACACTTTCACATCGAGTCCCTCCACCGCAGTTATGTGTGCGGGGAAGGACGTTCTCGCAGACATGAAAGTCCCTTTGTGGCCACCTTAGGCGTGGATTACCCCCTCACGTATCTCGATCTCCTCTTTTTCCGCCTCCGAGAGCTTGGCCGTAACTCCCTCGTCGAGGTCTTTGATTCCGGTGGCAGCTTCGTCTTCACTCTGGAATTGCTCGACTTTGGTGGAAGCGAAACGCCATGCAGGGACCTTGTTCTCGAACAGCACATCGAGCTCGCCTATTGGGAGAACGTCAGCGATAGCCCAACAGCATGACAAATCGCAGCGTACCTGGGGTTCTCCCTTTGGTTTCGGGCAGTCGAAAGATGACCCAGAAGAGCGTAATCATGCAGGTCCCTCCCCAGAACAGACCACTTTTCGCCTGCCAGTTCCATTCCAGCGGGTTGATCATATACGGCAAGACGACCAGGATCAGAATCAGTCCGACATTGTATGCTGAGCGAGCGATCCTGGGCAGGTCAGCGATGGACCGACGTTGCGTCAGCGGAATCACGCTATCGTCTTGACTCGTAATCGGGTAGACGGAGTCTCTGCAACCAGTATGTAGCAAGCCGGTCCAAGGGTGCCTTGGAGTGAGCGGACCAGAATGACTGTTGGTGGATACCTACCGTCGTAGACTGCAGCCCAGAAAAGAAGAAGGCCGCCAACCGCCCAGCTATACAATCAGTGATTGACCATTCGTCGTCATACTGTATGGCGTACCCCGATTTTGAATGGTCGGTCATCCATCCCAGTCCGCCAATGACGATCAATATCACCAACAGAACGCACAGCCCGACAAGGTACAGCCGTCGACGTCCCACATGGGCCAGAAGTAGCTGAACGTCAAGACGCTGGACAATTCGAGGCGCAGGAAGATCGACCTACCCAGGCCACAAACGTTCCAATAATCCCAATGGCGGACTGCGAGACCGCGAGCGTGAACGAATCTGAAACGTCGACACCCGCCTGCAGGAGAAAGTATGCCGCGTAAATCGAGAGACCTGAACCCTCAGCCGCTGCCTGTACGTGGTCTTAGTGTACTCACCGCTACCGCATGTAACTTGGCTGATCCATGCCCCGACTGCGATCTCGGTTCGTCGACGATCATGACCTTTGAAGCACTCGCTATAGCTAGTGTTGATGGCCATAGCTGCTTCGACCGCATTTGTGTAGACCATTAGATTCACCGAGTCTTCAACTGCCTGAGGTGAGGTCGAAGCGGTGAGTCGCCGAAAGCTTTTGACGGCGTGAGGGATTTTGTTTCGGCGAACAAGGTAGGCAGGCGATTCGGGGGCAAAGATGACACCGGGGATGAGTAATGCCGGCCATATCCCTACGACGTTAGGTGTCGCTGTCCCTTTCAAATAGCGAAGCGACACTACTGACATTGTAACATGAAAGGCAACCGGTAGCCCCATTGAGACGTCCACGTGACGAGATCACGGAGGACACCTTGGGCAAGAAGCTGACCGAAGACCCATGACAAGTTGACGTAGGTGGTCAGGTACGGGCGAAGATTGAGAGGCGTAATGTCGGCCGCGTATGATGTTGTCAAAGTCTGGAAGATGCCCCAAGGAATGCTGCAGAAGTTAGTCTGAAGCCGAACTGGGTCGATGTGCTTACCCTTGCAGAATCTGGCCGGCAAGAAGCGTTTGGATGTTGTGGGCAAATGAGGGGATAAAAATGGTCGCCGCCATGAGGAAAAGCTGCCGCAATCAGAACTTGGGTACCCCTTGTAACGTCGTAGACCTACCCCAAACAGCATTGTCGGCTTGTATCCGAACTGATCGCAAGCCCATCCGTTGAGAAACAGACCAATGATAGAGCCAATCTGCCCTGCGACCGACAGGCCCGTCTGCCAAGCCGCTGTGACAGTGTATGTGCCGGTACTGCCGATCGGTTCACCATATTTTGCTGCGAATGCGGGTAAGGCGTAGAAGTTTCCAATGAGGGCAGTGTCGTAGCCTTCCATAATGCTGCGTGTCAGCGAACGTGGAAGTGGATAGCCATGTACTCACAGGGCCGTGGAGAATAGCATGGACCACAAGACAGCAGGCCAATTGGCTCGAATTGCTTGTCGGATCGTTTCAGCTTTCTGGGTTTCGGTCGCACGGCGAGCCCCAAGGAGTACGTTCCCAAAGTTGGGCACCAATGCTGCCGCCTTGTCGAGGACTTCTTGGTCCAAAAAGGCGAGTTCCGACATGTTGCAGGATGGTTTCTAGAGATGCGAGGCCCCGTTGTTGGCAGCGGGCCCCCCGATGGAGGCCCTTATATGCTCGTGGACCGTGCATTCCTGCTTTGCGTCGGCCTCACCACCGATCAGTCGAATGCCGAAAGGAGGGAACGCTTCGATCACGGTATACAGCATTTGAAAATCCAAACGGTCGGTGATTCATCATTGCCGATCAAGCGTGGCACATTCGGCTCGAGACGATCGGCGATGCCCACAGGATCTTTGTACCTGAGGCAGCGGTCTGCCTCGTGCTCATTATTGCCAATAAGATGTGGCACTTCACTTGCACTCATTGCCGATCTTGCGTGGCACCAGTCGCGGTGCCACTCAACATTTGTCCTTCTACCCGTCGACCGGCGGAGGCCGGCCATCAGACCATGCTTTCATCGGGAGTCATTAAGCGCCCCGCATTGGCCCCAGACCTTAGTCATATTCAGCGGGGTTTCAAGTCACGTCTCATAGAACGGACAGCCCCATCCACTCACCAAGTACACAATGACGAACCCGAGCTACATCATTGATGGTAGGTTGTAAAGCACGCACTAGACGATTCCCGCTCACCAGTGTAGAGGCCGACTGGTGGCGACAAGCCGTCATTTACCAAATCTATCCCCGCTCTTTCGCTGACGCGAATGGAGACGGTATCGGTGACCTGCAAGGCATCACATCGAAGGTTCCATACCTACAGAAGCTGGGCGTCGATGCTGTGTGGCTCAGTCCCTTCTATCCCTCGCCACTGAAAGATGGAGGATGTGAGTCGCCCGTTCTGTAGCTCGCTGATGCTGTAGACGATGTAGCGGACTACCGCAACGTAGACCCCCGCATCGGCACGTTGGGCGATTTCGACGTGATGATCCAGGCGTTGAAAGCCGCCGGTATCCGCGTCATGATTGACATCGTTCCGAATCATACCAGTGACGAGCATGCTTGGTTTCAGGAGGCTCTGAAAGCCAAACCTGGGTCAAAGGAGAGAGCGCGTTACATCTTCCGCGAAGGTAAGCCAATAGTTTGATTCTTTCGGTTGCTGCTGACGGTGGTTAGGCCTTGGTCCCAACAAGGATCAACCGCCAAACGACTGGCAGTCGGTATTCGGCGGGTCAGCCTGGGATCCTTCGGGCCAGAACGACGGTTACTTCTATCACCATATATTCGTTGCGGGACAACCTTGCCTGAACTGGGACAATCCCGAGGTCCGCGAAGACTTCCTCGAAACGCTAAGATTCTGGGGCAAACGTGGAGTCTCGGGTTTCAGGGTGGATGTTGCTTCTGCTTGTGTCAAAGACCTGAGCGAGCCATTCCCAAGCTGGAACGACATGCAAGATAGGCTCAAGCGCTACAACTCTGGAGAATTGGGGGTCACGCACCCATGGTTCGACCAAGATGGGATACATGAAGTTTACAAAGAGTGGCGCAGAGTGTTCAACGAATTCTCCCCGCCACTCATGTAAGTTCCACTGTGTAATCTTCGAGGAGTCGCTGACTTTCTCAACAGGGCGGTCGCTGAAGCCTGGGTCCCGCAGCATCGCAAAGTTCTTTTTGCGTCGAAGGAGGAGCTAGGTCAAGCTTTCTCATTCGATCTGACGATGGCAAACTTCGACCCCAAAGACTTCCGCAGGTTAATCGAGGAAGGTCTTGGGTTGGCGGAAAAGTCAGGGGCGAGTACCACTTGGGTCCTTTCGAATCACGATGTGAGCATCATTTCCTCTCTCACTGCTGCTCGGGGCTCAACTTGCAGCTCGTGCGCCACGTTACACGATACGGCCTCCCCACTCATAACCTCGGCTCCGATATGTTTGCTATAATGCAGCACTTCTCGGACAGCTTACTAAATGGACAAATCAAGGTGGATCTTGAGAAAGGAACAAGGCGTGCTCGATCGGCCTTGATGATGCTGTTGGGCCTGCCAGGCAGCACGTATCTCTATCAGTCAGTGCAGCTCATATCACTCCGAACGGACATGGTTGATCTAGTAGAGGCGAAGAACTTGGTTTACCAGAAGTGATCGACATTCCCGACGATGAGCGGCAAGATCCAGTCTTCCTGAACACCAAGGGTGCTTCTCTTGGACGTGATGGGTGTCGAGTACCAATTCCATGGAAAGCAGACGAACAGAACTTCGGCTATACAACGGGCAAACCTCATCTCCCCATGCCCCAGTGGTTCGCCAATTTCGCCGTCGACCATGAGGAGAACGCGAAAGATAGCATGCTTAGCTTCTATCGTCTTCTGTTGCGACTTCGTAAAGGATTGCAGACGCACGAGAAACTGGAGTGGCTGGAAGCGCCCAGGGATGTGTTGCACTACCGCAGACCCAATGGGTGGGAGGTCGCCGTCAATTTTGGCACCGAGCCTGCCGGTGTGCCCATGGGCAACATAATAGCGAGTTCCTGTGAGCTGGCGGCCAAAGGAGTCTTGCCCGGAGAGTCTGCCGTGTGGTTCCAGAGCCGCCTTGACTAGGTAGAATACTGTATACATCGCAAGCATGCATGGCAGCTTGATCGCGTGAATCTCAAAATGCCACTGACCAAATTAAGGTTATCTATTGCAAATTGGCAATTGCTTCAAACCATCTCTTCGGGCAATCGCGATTTACAATCACGATTTCCCTCATGAATGTCGATCTATGCAGCAAACACCATGCTCACACCACAAAGCGACTCCGTGCTCTCGATAAGCGGTGCCAGAAGCAGCTTGACGCATGCCGAATCCACCTCCCGCATGGAAAAGCGCATTGCTCGCATCGAGGAGAGTCTAGACAGGCTCATTTCCGTGGTTCAAGGGGACCAAGCGCGAATCGTATCCTCAGCCCAGCAGACAGTCAATCATCCGTTTCAGGATAGGCACAGTAAGCCATCTGCTGCATGTGGTACTCGGACGAGGTCTGATATGCAGCTCTAAGCGCCCAGGGATCCAGTTCCGAATCCGCTCATACAGCTCCCCTGGCCACTCTCGCCGAATGGGTCAGAGAATTCGAACCAGGTGACTTGGCCGGATATGAAGCACCCAACACGGTATCACCAGCCTCGGATGACCCACCGCCGTCACCAGTCTATAGCGACTACTCGTACGACTGCATCCCGACCGGCGTACTTCTGCGAGAAGAGATGCTTCGGGCAAGGAATGATGGATACTTGGGTGTCAACGAAGATCATGTTCGCCACATTACGTGGGAAAGATTCGAAGAATCCAGTCGGGATCCGAACGGAGAGCGATCCAACAACAAGAGGAGCAGACTTGGTCGGCATACGATGATCGCTCGGAATCCGATGGATGTCGGCCTGTGTTCTTATGCCGAAAGTCAAGAACTACTTGATCTGTATGGCAGTCAGATTAACAACGCTGCCTAGCCATGCTTACGCCTCACCTCACAGCTTTTTCACCCACTCGCATGTATACGCACCTGCCTACGACGTATCAAGGGATACATGGGAACGGTCAGTCGATTCTTCTTCACCACCGCCTCAGGGCTGACTTCGGTTAGTATGACTTCCGAGTGCCCCTTCTCAACGTCAGCTATCCTGTACATCACTAAGCGTATAAGAGATGGGGGACGATCCATCAGTACGCTTCAAGAAGCACTCCGAGACCATGCAGAAAAACTGTGTGAGCACGTATCTTCCGCGCTCAGTGTAAATTAACGTGGTAGGTCGGCACACCCTGTTCTCTCCCATTTCCAGCTTTGACGCGCTTCAAGCCATGAGTGAGTCCTCGACGCTAGCATCTACTATCCTGATGAGATCTTGTTGAACACAACAGTCGTCATGGCATCGTGGGGCGAAACCAGCTGGCGCCCTTCGTCACATGCGCTTAGTATGTCGTGAGCCGATCGTGTTTGTGGGGCATGCTTCGAGCTGAGACAGGAAGGTTAGACATGGGACTTGACAAATGCCTGGGGAAGCTATGTCAATTAGATTTTCGAAAAGACCCTTCATCCCACCGCGCTCTCGTCACTGGCAGCAGAGTCTGGTTACAGGTGTACATTATGAGTAACGGGTGAGTCTAGCGATGTCGCGGACAGAGGAGCGGGACCGATCAGCCTCAGAAGTGTCGTATTTCACAGACGTCCGGGATCTGTGCCCAAGGTCGACGTCAAAAACGCGAATCGTTTGCTCGAGCACCCCTTGTCTCAGAAGGAAGACCTTCGCTTGGTCTCGTTTGTGGAGCTTTGGGCTTTGCAAGGTGACTCGTTTCTACAGGGTGCTCCTCGTGCGCTGATCATGCAGACGACTTGGTGCCGGAAGACCTGAGTAATCTGACCATGGATGCTCTGGATCTCATATTGCGCACTTATCAAGTGAAGGAGAAAAATTGGTTTCACAGATGGCTGGACTTGTTTGGTGCGTCTGCGTGTTTTTCTCAATCGCAGCTGACTTCGACAGCGAAAAACAACATCGCAGAGGACGACACCATGGTGACGGATCGTAAATATCGTACCGCTAATCCATACCAAAACACGCTGACTACCTAGTCAAGGTGCTAGATTCAATATTAAGGTGAAAACATTCACAACCTGCGGCTTGAATGAGAGCATCACACTGAAATTCAAAGACTTCGCTATAACTCCATGCTTTTGCGATTTGTCAACACAAAACAGCAGGCTCATCGACTGCCTCCCCATCGACGGCAGTTCCTGCTGGATGCTCTGAGCGCAGCCCGTGAACTAGTCGCAAAACTGCTCCATACCGATGTGAGTTATTCTGATGGCCCCACGAGCATGCTCATAGCCTCCAGTATATCAAGTTCCAGTACGCGACTCATTACACGCACTTGGGCCTGGTCATGGCGGTCAAGTTGTACATTCGCTTGGCCAAATTCTTCGGTGACCGGCTCGACTTGAGGCAGACCGCAGAAGACCTGAAGATGGCAGCGCAGATCTTGGATACTTGTGAAAGCTCTATTTGATACGCTCGCGGTTTACTAACAGGCAAACAGTCCCTGGCGTAACATTTACGGAGGATATTCGACTGGCCATCGCTCGAGCTCGACGAGAACGCATCTTTCCACCCGAACTTCCAAGCTCTGCACCTCTGCAGTCCTTCCCGCCACGCCCAAATGGGCTAAGTAACATATCCTCCACCACCACCGGCTTGGATGCTCAGTACGAACCCGAATCATTCGGCGACGGGACTACCTCGGTTTCGCAAACCCAGGATCCTATCTGGGATTTTGACACATTGTTTGGCGATTGGGCCGAAACGGGGGCTGGCATGGACGCCTCTTCGGGCAGTGACATGTTCAACGCAGATTGGTGGTCGATACCATTTCAGTAGCGATGATTGCCACACCATGTAGCTTGACAGGCGACAGTTCGGGATTCGATCGACGAGCTCTGTTGGAAAGCCCCGGGTCAGGTCTGCATCGCTGGTCGCGACCCGGGGAGTCGACATGGTCCATGGGGGATAAGTTTCGGGACACAGAGGACACGACTTGTCCGCCCGAGGCACAGCCGCAGATATCACGGAGATGTACCACATGGCCAACACCTATCTCTCATTCCATTCAAAAGTATATTCACGTCTATAGCTTGACTCCCCACAGGATTGGATTTTCTCCATTCATGCCATCGCCTTATGCGGGCAAGACCTTTTCCATATTGTAGATCGCGAGCCTCAGCAACGACGACCACGGGATTTGATCACTTGGCGAGAGCTCAAATCGTACCAGACTCCATCTGTGAGGCTCGGAGAGCAGGGACGATGTGGCTCTCGACCGGCGCCAGAGCTGGCATGGTCGTTCCCTCCTCTGCGGAAGGCGTAACCTTTTCGTCAATGTAGTCGGCGACCGGCGAGGCTACTTCGATCTTGTATCGGTTCAAACGGCTGCTTTTTAGCTACTGCTCACAGATACACTCACAAATACCCACGCTCGGCGACGCTGGAGCCAAACAGTAGCAAGGATACAGACAACGGAAGCGACCGCCATGCCAACGGCGAACTCTGAACATAAGCGGGTGCTGTGCGCAGCGATGTCGAGACTCACTCCAGCCCAGGGCGTAGACCGGAGCCTCTGCAGCGTCAATGCAATCCTCAAATACTTGACCGTACGACTTACGAGACGCGGGCCAGACAGCAAGAGGCAGTCCGGCGCTGTTGCATCAGGCCAGAAAGCACCGAGGAGGCGAAGTTTTCAACTCACCCGACGGCATATGTGATAGAGGTCTGAAGACCAATGATGAACGCTCGCCCCTCTGCACTCTCATTCATGAGTTCAGCCCACCAAGCCACGGTGCTGCCAGTCAATACGACATTCGAGGAACAGGACGCAGACGGGCAGATGCTGGTAGACTTGAGTCAGGTCGAGCCAGATGAAAGATGCAAATTTGGCGCCATCCGGGACTTTCCACTATCAGTCAGCGTGTTGGTCCCTAACGTCTTCCCAAATGGACGCACGGCGGCCATAATGGCGCAGAAGACGACATCAATGGTGCTTAGAGGCAATTCTGGTCTTTAACATGTTCACGCGAGATGCTCAACGCAACAAGAGAGACTAACGTATTGGCCACGCTCTCCCCACGTAATCACACAGCGGCATGAAGATGAACTCGCCCACGACAGTGGCCTGTCGGGGATCAGTCTTGGGTACAAGGCCATCGAAGTCTACCTACCGCGCTGCCCGCCACGGGAATGTAGCTGTACGTGAGTGAGGGGTACGATTCGGAGCAAAGTGACGACAGACTTGAGCTGTTGCACACTGGTCGTCAGCCTCGCAAGTTCCTAAAAACACCTCCATCGCAAACTCACCTGTAGCGTGCTGTCCCACTGGAGTTCTTGAGAGCTTTCAGCCAGAGGTTGAAGTAGTTGGTCCCGTAATGCGACTGATTCGCGAACCTGTGCATTAGATGAGCGCCAATTGTCGAGTTTGGCGTGAGGGGGAACACCGACCATCCGTAAAAGTACATGGCCCAGTGCTCTGGCCGGCCAAATACAAACTTGAAAGTGTCCAGCGACCACCCCTTTGGTTGGGCCCGATTGATCCTCGCCATTCGACGTCGGGCGACTGCCACATCTTCCTCATCCAACCAGGTCGCCCACGGGTTGGGCTGACCTGTCAGTGACGATGCGATACCTAAGACTGACGGCTTACAGTGGAAGGGTAGTCCGGGCAGGCGTAGAATCCCCAGCCGGCGACCACGACCGTGATGGCCGCATTCACGATGAAGAGCTGTTGCTTGTCAAGTTCCTGCACCAAATACACTACGACGGAGAAGACCTGTTACTCACCCACTTCCAGCCGGCGAGTCCATGGGCCCCGTTACTGAAGGACTGTCAGCATACGGTACGATTTCCCCTCGACAGCCGTTCGTTCGAAGCACTTACAGGTTGGTATACAGGCCTGCCTGTAGGAATCCACTAAACATGCCACTGCCGTATGCTGCGATCTCGTATGCTGCGAGGCGCTTTCCAATTTCTTTGGGGCCATACCAGGCGGTCAGGAGCGTCACCGCTGTGGATGTCAGCGTCCTTATTTCAGCAGCCATCGTTGCGCCACCCACATGCTGGCCACTGAGCGTAAGCCTCAAGCGATGACGGGGAATGGATAACGCTCACCGCTGTGCCTTCCGCAAAACCAAGAAGGAAACGAAGACCATCTACGCATGATTAGTACTTCTATCGTGGCGGGACATAGAAAACCCACAAACTTGACGATAGTTGGAGACTGAAGCGAGACAGCCCGTCGCGATACCCCACAAAAGCTCGGCGCACGGCATGAGCAGGCTGGGTCGGATACGCTTGACCATGAGATACTGGGAGAGCGGGATGACCACCATATAGCCGATGTTAAACATGGTTGTGAACAGGTTGTATTGGTTCCCCACGATGTGGAGCTGCATGGGGTCAGTCAATCCCAGACCGCGATGGTAGGGTCGAAGCGTACATCTTCCTGCATGCCGCTCACTGACAGTCAGCCCCTCCATGTCTCCTTTTTCGACACGGCCTAGACCTACCGTACGCATTCTTGATGTTCCCTTGATCGAGGCCTTTGCAGAACGAAGAAAGGCAGATGACTTGGAGTCAGCCGTGCGGACCACGTCCCCTTTGCAACTGCAAGCCGAGAGACCCACAAGAAAGGAAGAAGATGTCAAGCTTGCGCTTCAACTTGGCTTCCTTGTACTCCTCTTCAGTCCACGAGGGCTCCTTGAGGAGTAGCTTGTTCCAGGCGCGCTTTACGGCGGACATGATGCCAGACGTTTAATCAGGTCGAGGCGAGATCACTGCTATATTGGACCGGCCGTCCTCTTTACGACTCGCATGAACAGCATGTCTGCCTTTGTCTTGTGTCACGCTCCGAGCTCTCAGCGAGCGGCGACGTGCTGAGGGGACGGTATGGCGACACACACCCCGACTTCACATGATTGCATACTCCGGCTCATCGGTAAACTGCACCGTGAAGGGCAAGTCACCATTACAACGAGCACAATGGGGCCGAGCACGCCAGAGACGAGCATTGGGCCTGCGCGCTGGTCCACGCAACGAACTTTAAAAGTCGACAAAGATGGTACAAACTGACGACATCGCCGAGCTCCTCCCCGCGCGCCTGCCAAGGCAGAATAAGCATATCGATGTTTAGCCTACTCCGACTTTGTTCTCCGTCCCCGGAACGGAGATGACGAAAATGGGCGCACGCCGTCTGAGCAACCAACTCGGGCAAAGCCGAAGCGCACCTTTCTCGTTGAGGCTTGGCCGCAAAGACAATTGCAGATTGGAGCATATCAACAGTAGCACAACGAGCCAGGAGTGACGAGGGGGAGTGCTTCTCGCGCACGATCACGTCTTGTGGTGATGTGCGAGCTTACTGTCTCAAGGGTGGGAGGACCGACAGGACCAGCGGCCTGTCACATCAGTCAGGAGGATCGCGCCATGACACGTATCAGTCAGCCTTTACCAATGATTTGGGGTACTACCTTACATCCTCAGCGTGGCATGCTCAGAACCCCTGCGCCTCGGTATACAATCATGCTACGTCAACTTGATCAGGTCATCGTCACAGGACTCTAATCCAAAGGTGGGGGTACACTCAGTAGCCCGTTTGAATGTGTTCCGGGACGAGGATCTGCTGGGCGAAGCAGTGTCATCGCGTAACATCTTTGTCTATCAAATCGATGGCCTGATGAAGTCTCCTTAGGCCTGTCGGCGGCAAGGAGCAGTGGTTTGTCTAAGCGTAACGGATCCGCAATACAGTCGGGATCGCAACATGATTTTTCCATCAAACAGGACCGGACTGTGCGAGCTCGAAGTATCGCTCCACTGTCGGATTAAACAATCATCGAACAGCTTTGCGGAGCGACTCACCCTCCCAGGTCGTCACAGATTTGTGGTACACCTCCATTTCTTGGTCTGTCGTCCCCGCATAGTGGTCGACCAGATAGTCTCCCAGCACCTCTCTTGCTACACTTCCAGGGGCGCGGAACTTCTGCAATGCTTCCCACAGGGTGATGGACTGTCTCCCTGGTAACCCCCTCTGAGTGCAAAACCAGGTTCGTCCGCCCCGCATCGGAGGCACTTCCGCGTTTACTTATCGCACGGGTTTCTCCGATCCGACCTGAGAGCTGGTTTCCGTCAGACGGCCGGTCTCAAAGTCACGTCAACCTACAGCGACGTTCTCTACCAGTGACTCTCTGCCACTTAAAGGATGGTTGCTGAGTAGATCACCGTAAGGTAGGGCGCGACTGCATGCGTGACGGTCGCGGCTAATGGCCAGCCCAATCGATGGGTCCATCATAACGACCATCCCCCTTCTGGCAGACGCCGAGGTAGATGATCGGGTCGACGCGTCATGGAGGGCATTTCAGAGTTTCAAGGAGACGACTGTGGATGACCGTCTGGCAATCACTCATGAATTTCTGCGAGAGCTCGAAAGGAACAGGGAGCAGCTTGCCAGTGAACTTACGGCTCAAATCGGTCGACAGACTCGGGGATGCAGGAACGAGGTGGGCTCGGCAACGGCGAGTACCTGTGCTCGATCGCCAAAGAACGTCTGGCGGATGTGTCTCTCACGCCCTCCGACAAGCCCGATCATATACGTCGCATTCAACGCCTTCCCGTTGGACCGGTGCTGATTATCTGCCCATGGAATTATCCTTATCTGTGCCAAGTCAACGCAGTAGTCGCTGCAATACTCGCAGGCTGCACAGTTCTCCTCAAGCCCTCTCCTCAGACTCCCCTGGCGGGCGAGGCGTTCTGCACCGCATTCATTGCCGCCGGACTCCGCGAGGACGTGATGCAGGTGCTACATATCACTCCGGAGCAGACTCAACGCACGATTGAGAATCCCCTCGTCAAGTTCGTCATGTTCACGGGCTCTGTGGCAGCAGGTCATGCGGTGACTCAGGCGGCCGCCAGCTCCTTCAAAGGTGTTGGGCTCGAGCTCGGGGGCAAAGACCCGGCATACGTACGCGAGGACGCACAGCTCGAGAGAACGGTCCTCGACCTCGTAGACGGAGCATTCTACAACTGTGGACAGTCGTGCTGCGCTGTTGAGGTGAGAATCCGCCGAGGGCCAAAGAGCGAATTGCTGAGCTCAGCGCATCGACGTACACAAGAGCATCAGCGACGAGTTTACAGCCAAGGTAAGGTGGCAGTGCATCGGGAACTGCTGACAAAACAGTACGTCGAAGAAGTGAAAAAGTACAAATTAGGCGATCCGCGAAACGATGCCAGCGTCACATTGGGGCCAGTCGTCTCAAGGCGGCAGCGAAGAACATCCGCAAGGCCGTGTCAGATGCTATTGATGCCGGTGCCAAACCACTGATCCCCGCGGACTTGTTCCCCTTGGCCAACGGAGACAACGCCTTTGTGGCTCCGCAAGGTGATTGGCAATAATTGTGCAGAAGTACGCCGAGACTGACCATCAGTACTCATCAATGTGGACCATTCCATGTCTATCATGACAGAAGAGACCTTTGGACCTGTCATCGGGATTCAGACAGTCAATACCTAGTCGTTTTGGCGGCAGTCTCCTCACTTACCAACAGGTATCATCGGATGAGGAGGCCGTCGCTTTGATGAACGATTCCAAGTTTGGCCTGACCGCTTCCGTCTGGACCCGTGACGAGGGAGCCTTTGAAACGCTCGCGCATCAGCTGGAAGCTGGTACTGTGTACCAAAACGGGTGTGACTTCCTCGATCCTCACCTCCCCTGGAGCGGCACGAAGGATAGTGGGCGCGGCATCAGCTTGAGCCAGTACGCCATTGACGCCTTTGTGCAAACTAAAGGCATCAACAGGAAGATCTTGTAGAAGGAATGCATAACTAGATTTAGTCGTGTTTTGATTACAAACCTACCTAAACCCCTTGAGTAATGGGACGGAGATAAGTCATTTCTTCAGCGGGAAAACACGGGAGTACCGCCTGCTGCACCCGCTTCGATCCTCCTCCTCATGCTCTCGCAATTCCACCCCGGCCACGTCTCTAGCAACTGATCCGTGGGTCCCGTCAGACCAACATCGACCACTTCCGAGCAGCTCACGCGACACCGATGTCAGATGACGAGTCGCAAGCGCCGTCGTCTGTCGGTAACAAGCGCAAGGTCCAGCACATCTCGCGGGCTTGCGATCTGTGCCGACGGCGGTGAGCGATCTATCCAGGTGCAATGGTTTTGGCTCAATCAGCAGCAAAATACGATGCTCTGGCACGGATCCGTGCGATGTGTGCACACAGAAAGGAGTGGAATGCGTGTACAACGCAAATGACGGACGACGCATGATGTTAGCCGATGCCTCACATACACCGCATGAACGCGAGGGAAGCTGACGGATTAGAGATCAGCGGGACGAGCTAGAGCGTGTACGATCCCGCGTTGCGTCCCTTGAGGCGCAACTCAAGAGGGAAAGGAATCGTTCACAACGCCGGCGGCGGTCGACGACTCCATCTGGCATGTCGCCGCAACCATCCACTCAAGTCTCCCTTGACATCGAGGAACTCATGCGATCGACACCCCTGATAACTCCCTTGGCCGGCTCAAGTACTGTATATGCCGCCCCTCTCTCCAGAACTGTGCAACATTCTTCTTCCTATCTGGTCACCACTTCGTCGGACAAGGGAACTGGAGGGGTACAGGAGCAACTGGTGGGGATTAGCGGGAAGTTGGCGAGTCCCGCCATCAGTCCGCATGTCCGACATGGAGACGTCTCTCTCTGGGCCCATGAGGCGGTAGATGACGGCACGTCGGCGATTCAGATCATACCGAGCGGCTGGAACAGCCACCTTCCTCCCAATCTCCCCATCACGCGGGAGATTCATGATGAGGCTATTCGACACTTTTCAGCATATCACGGTCATTGGTACAAGAACATCGACGTCACTGAATTCATGAATGATCTACAACAGCTCTCACAGGGGTCAGACCCCACCATCGCTGTCGGGCCGTTCAAGAGCTATACGCCCCTCCTACATTGCACCGTACTCTATCAGGGACTCTTTCTCCTTCGCAACGAATACCCAGAGCAGTTCAAAGCGCTCCAAGAAGTGTTTTTACTGCACTGCCACCCCCTTCTACTACAAGAGTTCGCAAATGCGTCTCTCGCGTCTCTCAGGTCAATCAATATGTTCTCGATGTCAGTGTCTGTTTCGTCCGCACGCATGTCGCTCACCCGCTAGAGTCATGAATGAACCCCCCATCGGATCGTCCGATACCGGTTACACCTATTTTGGATGTGTAGCATCAATGATACAGACAGTACGTGTCCCTGATAGTCAAAAGATGAAACTCACTTGTAGCTCGGTTTGTCTACAGTTGTGAGCTGCTTCGGAGAAGTGTGGCAGCTCAGAGCTGACACTAGGTCGATCATCACGTTCAGCAAGGTCGTATATCAGTAGAAGCTATGGAGAGGAGGAAATCTATCTACTGGACGGCTTATATCTGTGATATGGTATGCCCGAATCCTCCCAGTCCCACATCGCACTGAAACCCTAGTTTCGAGCCGTAAGTCAAGGTCGACCGCCTTTATTCGCGACGGCCAGTCCGAAAGTAGGCTTCCCAGCAATTGATGCTGCTGCGGACCAGGCAGGCTGGTATTCCAGTATTCCTGCCTCTTCTGAATCAGGCATATCGCTTGGGTCAGCGCTTGACGGCATGCCCTCTATGTCGTCGACCGTCTTTCACTGGACTGCGCGACTGGCCAGGATTCTCGCCTCTGCTCTCGAAGTTCTGTTCGTCACCCTCGTCTGTCACTCTGTCAGCTCATGGCCCCAGATATTCTGTCTCAAACGGGTCCGGAAGCATCGCTATAGAGGTGGTCGATCCGATCGCTCGCAATCTCGAGGAATGGAGAAGGGACGTCCCCATTCGTCACCCCGTTCAACTTCCCCTTCCACATCTTCTGGCTCTCTTCATGGTGTATCACTTTCTGCAAATCATCTTGTTCCGCCCTTTCTACCGTATCACTTGTCCACCGGACTATCTTCCGCACCCGGCCGAGCGCTGTGACGAAGCGGCAAAGTCCATCCTCTTGCTTCTGCAGGTGAGTGCAATGCATCGTTTGCTGGCCTGGAAGACCTGGTACTGAGACGGGGTAGCTGTTCCAACAGTATCACGGTCTACGACGGGCGCCAGCGACACTGGTGTTCGTCACGTCCACCGCGGCTACCGTTTTTCTCCTCCAAGCGTCAGGGGGAGACTCGGAGGGTGGACGGCGAAATGTCGAGCATTGCGTGAGTTTGACCCATGAGGGTATTGGCTGACGTGAAGCGGGAATTTCTGAGAGAGATGTGTGAGTCGGGCGTTTCACGGTCGTCACCATCGCTGATCAGGCAGCCAAGTTGTGGAAGGAAGGTGAACGCGTACTCAAAGTCCTGGCGTCCCTCACAGCTCAGTGGCTTCCGGCTGCGCCTGGTCTCCCCACACCGCAACCTGCAGCCGTCGAACCCAATGTCAATGTGGCGACATCTGATGTTTTGTATAATATCGATGACTGGCTGGCTACCGACGGAATGTACAACGAGTTGTTCCTTGGCATGGGAGACATGCGTGCAGAGGCATAGACATGAAATCATTGTATTGTACCATAACATCGTGTTGTTGCATGCCATGTGCTGGGTATAACACCGGCGCCGAGCTAGTCGAGCTTTCGCCTCGGCCTCGTCTCAGCTGCTGTCCTGCGCACTTGTGAAGGCCGCCAGACTGCCGTTTGCTCTCGAGGAATGAGAGTGGCCGTTGGTCAGCCGTTTCTGAGTGTGACCGTTGGCGTAATGTCCATAGCCGCCCCCTCCTGGAGTTCGCACGATAAACTGCTCGCCGGGCTGCATTCTCTCAAATCAGCCGCACGTCTTCATCCCTAAACACGATTCAAGACTCACCGGACAACAACGTTGGGCCTTGTTCGAAGCGTGCGATACTTGCCATCCTCTGATCGGCGATTCCAACACGCTGATCCCCTTCCACCTGGTTCGCCCCCGTGTAGACCCTCAGGGGCTACCACTTTTCGCTCCCCGGAGTGTACCACCTAGGCTATCAGAGCATGTTTTTGTGGCTGCGCAATCCTCCGTGGTAATCCTACTTACCATGAGCGGCACGCGTCCCTCATAGATACGAGTGACACCACAGCCTCCGGGATTGGCACCCAGGCCGCCTGAACCTCGTCTTATACTCATTTCCCGCAGCAGCGCTGGAAAACGTGACTCGATGATTTCGACATCGCCTGTCCGAGTGTTCGTCATCTAAGGTGTCAGTTTGAGGTCGCTCATATGAGAAAGGGTGACCGTACGTGTACCTGCACAGCATCTGCTCCAACCCAAGTCGGTCCTGCGCCTGCACCCCCACAAACTGTTGTCAGCAGAGCGGACACGGTTGGGAGGAATGCTTACTTGAGTCGCCCCAAGAGTACTCTTTGTACTGCAGCATCGTCACTGGTAGGGGTTCAGCTTGGTGTTGATCACATGAACAAGTTGCGGGATCTCACCACTCATGCCGCCATGCGAGTTAGCACAGGCTTCAAAGGCCTTCAAGATCGTGTCCGTCACACGTTGTGCAGTTTCGGCATTCCTGAGGTGTCAGCGTCGACATGAGAACGGCGATGAACGCACCCGAGGTATACCGGCCCGTACACGCTGGGAGAGAGGATTGAGCCTTTGGGAATCGCGATGGTGACTGGTGCCAAAAGTCCGGCATTCATAGGCAGGTCCGTGGCTAGCAGAACTCGTAGAACGTAGGTGATAGCTGAACGAGTGACGGATTCGGGTGCATTGAAGTGATTTAGCACTTCACAACCCGTGCCCTCAAAGTCGAACGAAGCAGTCCCATTTGTAGAGTCGATGTCGATATTGAGAACAATTTCTGTGCCGTCGTCTTGACGACTTAGTATAATGTTCGTTGAACACGGGAGAATGCTTACCCATCATCTCCACGGCATGTAGACGGCCTTCCTGGCGCGACTTCAAGAAGTTGCGCACGCCCAATTCCGATACGTCCATGATCGCTGACGTTATTCAGCTGGCATACACCAAGTATGTCCTCACCTGTCATGTAGAAGTGTACCACGTCCCGGCCATACTCGTCCATCAACGACATCATCTGCGATACACCCACGGCGCATGCGGCGCACTGGGCCTTGAGATCGGACAGATTGTGATCCAGGCGACGGGTGCTGAGACAGCCGACCCCCTTGCCTGCAGACTTGAAGGTTTCAAGCACCATTTGCTCCTGGAAAACTCCGTCGCGCACCAAGAAGTTTGAGGTGAACTCTGCACCTTCTTGACTCCTCAA
Organism: Tremella yokohamensis; assembly: GCA_024343385.1. Taxonomy (NCBI): domain Eukaryota; kingdom Fungi; phylum Basidiomycota; class Tremellomycetes; order Tremellales; family Tremellaceae; genus Tremella; species Tremella yokohamensis. The sequence continues at coordinate 126,816 of BRDC01000017.1, read as the reverse complement.
TTGCGAGTCTGGATGCCTCCTCGTCAGCCCAGGCTGAGGAACTCATATGACTGCACTGACATTGGTGAGCCTTCAAGACCGCCGATGTCGGTATGATGACCCCGGGCGGCAACCCAGAATATGACGTCTTTTCCGTCTTCGTCGAAGACAGGTTCCATAACCTGGCAATGAGACGAGCCTGGCGGCAGTGGGAAGGGGAAGACTAACCGTGATATCTGGAAGATGAGTGCCTCCTTGTTCCGGGCTATTGGAGACGAGGATGTCCCCGGGACGGAGTTCGCCTTTATAACGATCTGCTTGCCACTTGACGGCATACTGCATGCTGCCCAAGTGAATGGGGACATTGGGCGCATTGGCGATCAGCAACGCATCGGGGCCAAAGATGGCACATGAGAAGCTGGTGGTCATCCTGGCTCCGTAACCCAACGTATGTCGTGCATCACTTACTCGAGTCTTTCCTTGATCTGGAGAGAGACGGAAGTCTTTTGCAGTGTTCGCCCCATCTGCTCTGCGATACCCATGAAGCGATGTCCGAAGATAGAAACTTGGATTGGGTCCACGGTGGTTGTGTCGAGCTTCTTGCGCTGTTCGCCTCCCACATCGACGCTGCATATCAGTCGCGATCCAATCGATGATCACCGTGCTCGCTCACATGACATGACTGCCAAGCACTACGGCTGTATTGCGTGGGTGGAGAAGGATAGTTTGTGTCTCGTCGAGGATGATGGCGGGTCCAACTACTGTGCTGCCTGACGGCAAACTTCCAAGACGATATAATGGCGTATGCTCATATCGGCCGGTGTCCTCAAAGAAGGTCTGCAAGTGCGAGACCGGTGGCGGAGGGTTCAAACGTGACACCGACTCGAGCTCACCGACCCACGTCGAAACGTTCTCATCGAAGCTCTCGCTCTTAACAACCCCACGCAGGCGTATCAAGTCTACTTCAATCGTCGCCTGAAGCACGAAGCCGAACTCTCTTTGATGTTGAGCAATAAAGGCCGCCCCATAATCGCCGTCTACAGGTTGGCGAATCATTAGCTTCGTGTCCGAGCCGGTGTACCGCAATTGGAGGTATCGTTCGTATACGATGCAATCGGCGGGCACTTTCTGGCTCAAGAGTTTCCCCCGTGCGGTCTTCTCCATTGCCCTCCACTGCGTCTCGAGTTCGAGATGGACTTCCGAGCCATAAGTCAGGAGGCAAGCCTCACTGAGCTCGATGGCGACATCGGCGAGCGACATCCCATAAGCAGACAGCACGGAAGAGTATCTGCTGTCAGTTGTACCGTCGAATACGAAGCACTCATTACTCACTTGTGCACGATTACAGTGGGCATTCCTAGTTCGCGCGCAACGGCACAAGCGTGCTGACCGCCTGCCCCACCAAAGCATGCGAGATTATGATCCGAAGTTCTGAAGCCTCGTTGTTCAGTCAAAGCTCGAATAGGTCTTGACATGGCAGTGTTGGCGACGTCGATGAAGCCGCTAGCAACTTGCTCGGGCAAGAAGGACTTGCGCATTTCTGCGTTGATCACTTTGGTCAAAGCGGCAAACTTCTCGCGGACAATGTCGATATCCAGCGGAAGATTCTCTGAGGGGCCGAAGACTGGTTCATGAGCACCTCCCAAGCCCAATCCAGCGTATAGCAACGTACTTTTGGGGAAAGATTCGATGTCCAGTCGTCCAAGCAGCAAATTAGCGTCCGTCACTGTCAATGGTCCGCCTTTTCGATAACAGGCGGGACCAGGCTGCGCGCCTGCCGAGTCGGGTCCGACGCTGAATAGACCGCTTTTGTAGTGGAGTATACTGCCGCCGCCCGCGGCGACCGTGTTGATGTCCAGTTGGGGTGTCTGAATGGGAATTCCGGCGGTTGTCGTCTCGAAGACATGCTCCAATGTGCCGCTATACCGCGATACATCTGTAGACTAGAACGCATCAGCCAACGCCCCCCTTGCCCAAAAGCCTCACCGTTCCCCCCATGTCAAAGCCGACAACTGGGTTCGGGCGACGAGGGTCATATGAAGTGCGCGCGAAGCCTACAACTCCTCCCGCCGGTCCGGCTAGTCCTCAGCTGGATCATTCTGATATCTGAACTCAGACTAACATAGAATGGCCTTCAAGCCAGAAAAATCTCGGAAGTTGCACAAAGCCCCGTCAGACTGCATGAAGCTCACTTCGCAGTCGTCCGACTCGAGCTCAGCTTCAAAGCCCGAAGCAAAACTGTCCAGATATTGTTGAATGGCCGGAGTGAGGTAGGCATCAATAGCAGCTGAAGAGCCTCGCGAGTTGAGGTTGATCATCGGTTGAAGCTCGGACGACACGCTAATGTGTGGGAAGCCGACTCTGCGTGCGAGATCGGCAACCTGTTTCTCGTGCCCGCTGAACATGTATGAATGCACAAACGCAATGGCGATGGACCGATAGCCTTCGGCGTACAGGTCTTGCAGGTCCTTCAGAACCGCCGCGGTATCTATCTCGGTTTTAGCCAGGAACCTTTGCTCAAAGTCTCGCTACCCACCAACAGGCTTAATCTCAACCACCCGCTTCCCGCTGACGGCATCCAACAGTTGGCTGTTGTGGTCAATCCCTCCCGAGACGTCCTCCCCATCGAGTTCCGGCCATTCCGGGGCGACACGTGCGTCCACCTCGACGACTCGGGAGTAGAGCACCTCATGCTGAGCGTTAGTTCCTATTGTCTACTTTGGATGCAGTCTCAAAGCACATACTTTCTTAACCGCCAGAGAGAACAGCTCCGGCCGACTTTGAGTCCCGATCTCCAGACAATCACCAAACCCCTTGGTCTGCCTCATCAGCTACAAAGTTCTTCGTCTAAAGCCGTCCTGACTTGCCGTTAGGAGAGCGCATTTCTCCCCTTTACGCTCCAGAAGCGCATTGGTTGCCACTGTCGTACCCATGCGAAGGTATTTGATATATCTCGTATCGAGCTTCTGACCGCGCGGGATGCTCTTGCCCGTGAACCACTCCAACACCCTCCGTACGCCTTCTCTCGGTGCATCCTCGTAGCTGCTTCTCAGCTCCGCCAATGTGACAGTGATCAATGAGCTCCTCACTGAGTCGGATCCACCGATAAAAGCTTTACAAGATGCGTTCCTTTTGATTCACTCCGAGCAATGACGTCCTGCAACGGTCAGCATCACACTGGCCGCTGCCTCCCCGGCTGAGCAGCTCACACAAAACGTGCCCCCTCTGTCGATGCAAATTTCGACCTTGTCGTCTACCATTGCGGAGTCAAACAATGTGGTACGTAGGCAGCTGAACGCGGTCTTGCCTTGCAAAGCAGCTCTATCTACCGCATCTGCACGTTGTCCTCTAATCAATCAAACCCGGACCTCTCACCTCGGGTCTCGAATCCGTTCTACCTGATGCTGAATGGTCGAATACCCTGAACTGAGCCCGGCGGAGCAGGCCCCGAACGTCTGGTATTGTACGGATTGTCAATTAAGCTCCCGTACTCGGAGGCCATTGTTCCCCGTGGTTCCCGTCTCTGTAGTCGACGGTTGACTTGCTCGATGTACTTAATTGCCCTTCCTCCATCCGTGTTCTTCGATATGCCCGCTCTTCCCGACAGAACATCTCACCGTCCTAGTTAGGCAACATGTCCCACAAAGACATCGAGCACCATACATCAGAGAAGGAGGCGGCAATCGTCACCGACCTTCATGTGGAGGGAGCCGAGAGGCAAGAGGTACGTGTGATAGCGACCTCAACCGCAAGCGGCAACTGATAAGCCAAGTACGATGCTTCTGCTGCCTTCCTCAGTGACATGAGGTCTCGTCCCGATGGAGCCGAGCTTCTTGCCCCTTGGACAGAGGCAGAAGAACGCCAGGTGATCCAGAAGGTAAGTCAGAATCGGATCTCTGGGCCTTCACCCTGACTTCAAGGCCGACTGGGTCGTCATCCCCGCCTTGTTCTTCTTCGCGCTTCTTTCAGCCTCAGACAAGGTCGCTCTCGGTACCGCTGCCATTTTGGGCATCAAGACTGACCTCAAACTCGTCGGACAAGACTACAATTGGGCTACCTCAATGATTTACTTTGGCATCATCGCCGGCGTCATGGTAAGTTTGCAATGCAACCACATCATATCACGGCAGTCCAACTGAGTGTTTCAGCCTCAGAGCTATCTCGGTCAGCGTCTCAACATTGGACGCGTACTCGGCACGAATGTCTTCATGTTCGGTGTCATGTGCTTCGCGACCGCTGGCTGTAAAAACGTCGGTCCTCTTCCCTTATGTCTGAAAGCTGTGCTGATAAGAAGCGCGCAGGTCTCTTTGCTTGCCGTTTCCTACTTGGTATCTTTGAAGCCATCAGTCAGGTCGGCTATGGTCTCGTCGTGAGTCGTTTCCCTGGCGCACATCTTAAGGTCCAGCGCTTACTCAACAGCTATCCATGTGGTACAAGAAAATCGAGCAGGCTTGGCGGACATCGGTCGTTTACTGCGTCATGTCTTCGCTTCTCATGGGTCTTCTCGGCTACGCTTGCCAGTTTTACCATGGCCCCTTGGCCTCGTGGAGACTTCTTTACATTGTCATGGGCTGCATCAGCGTCGTTGCTGGCTTCGCGACCTTTGTCTTCCTGCCCGCCAGCCCTCACACCGCTTGGTGGCTCGTAAGTCTGACGATATGCGTATGGCACCAAGGCTGATCACCTCAGAATGACCGCCAGAAGGTCATTGCCGTTCTACGTACCGCTGGCAACAAGACGGGTATCGTCAACCGCAAGATCAAATGGTCCCAAGTGCGCGAAAACTTCCTCGACACGCACACATATCTCCTCTTCCTTCTCACCGTGCTCCTCAACGTGCCAAACGGCGGCTTGAGCGGTTTCTATCCGATTATTATCAACTCCTTAGGCTTTACCACCAAGCAGACCAGTCTGCTATCAATCCCGACTGGATTTATGTGCCAAGGATACGCCATGATTTGCGCTTTCATCGCAGCTCGGTCGAAGAAATACTGCCTCGTCGCGGCTATTTCGTGCCTCGGCAAGTCGTCTGACGTGATGACTATCGTTCAGAGTTGACCTCGCAGTGCCCCTGTCTGGGACCATAGTGCTTCATCTGGTGCCACACAGCAACATTGGTGGCTCGATAGCCGGCCTGTATCTCGTTTACGGCTACTGGGGACCTGCCATTCTTTGTGGCTCCGTCTTCATGTACGCCAACACGGCTGGCAATACGAAAAAGACCTTCAGATTCTCATCAGTCTACCTCGGGTACAAGTAAGCTGCCTCGGATCCCACTATACCTTTCGAGACTGACCCACAGCGTCGGGAACTTGGTCGCTCCTCAGACATTCCGCGCCAGCGAGGCTCCCGGATACCACTCGGCGATTACCACCATGCTGTGCTGCTATTGCCTCGCAATCTTCTTCATCGGTGTTTATTGGCTCGACTGCACTTTCCGCAACCGCCGCCGAGACCGCAACAACGGTGGCCAGCTCGACGATGACCCCGTTGGCGACGAGTGGAAGGATATGACCGACAAGGAGAACCCCAACTTCCGTTACGTTACTTAGTAGGGTCTCCGACTGTGGAGAGGCGAGCGTTCTGGTCCAGGGTATGAGGAGTGCGGATCGGGTAGCGGTCGAAGCTGTAGCGGAGAGAGGATTTATTGGTGGGGGAGGGGGAGAGGTTGTTTCTCCCTTGGTTTTTCGCGGCAAGGCGGCAGGTTTCTTAGACATCTAATTCCGTATGGTTGTTGGTCGGTTGTGTTAGATGAATCTCAAATCCGTCTGCTTGGGAACAGGTGTGTTTCCCGCCCCAGTGCTCCCTGCGGAAGTAGCGGAAGCCCTCGAAGCGGTATCAGGGGCACGCGGCCCGGCGGATGCGGATTCACCATCTGAACGGAAGTGCTCGGGACGGTTGACAAGTCCAAATGCAGTCGCTTGGCCTTCAAAAGCCTCTTGCCATCTCTCATCCGACCCCAGCTACCGATTGATCGTAAGAGATGCCCCGATTTCTTGTGTACTGCCCAGACTACCCGGACCAGCCTGAGGTGCGCACGGCTGTCCGCCCTGCTCATCTTGAAATGGTCAACAAGAACATTGCCGATGGGACGTACGGTAAGAGGATCGTGGCGTAGGCTTCGCGTGGGGCTCATCCGCAGTATACGGGGGACCTTTCCTCCCTCCGCCCGGCAGCAAGTACCGCGAGACTCCGCCCCCTGCCGACATTCCCAACTACGCTGGCTCGTTCATGGTGTACGAGTTCCCGTCTCTTGAGATCTGCTGGGAAAGGATCAAGTCGGACCCTTACTACACCAAGGGCGTGTGGGACACGTCCCGCGTCTTCATCGAGGAGATCACCGAGACGTACAACAACGACTCGAAGAAGCCTTGAGAGAGGAGCGTTCTGTCGTGCATGCACTTATTAGGCACTTCAGTTAGACATCCGCCAACCACCCTGCACGAGCTTAGGCTTGCGTTCAAGAGTCTTGCAGATTGCGCGCCTGATACAAAAACGCGACTCGATCATGACCTCTGGATCCAGTACCAGGCGCTTGTAACCTAAAAGCCGAGTCGGGCTAGAATCCCAAAGGTGGACTTTTGACCGTTCTGAGAATACCCAATTCACTGTTGGACGTGCTGTGGTCGCGAAGATGTGTGATGCGGCAGATTTTATTCATACAGTATGTGCGACCCGATGGACTACCCTCTCCCCCCCTTTTTTTCCCGCACCACGCGCTCTCCTATCGCTTCGCATTGCCTACTCCGACGTGCTGGCCTCTGCTCCAGAGATGGTCGGGTTGGAGACGGCCTCCTCACCGAGCTTCCACTTCAGGAAACAAGCGACGCAGCAGGACACCCCGAGAGCCATAACCAACACGCCGAACCCAGTGGTGTAATAAGGCGCGTCACTGGCGGGCCAGATGAAGGAACCGTAGATGGATGCAAAGTTGCCTCAGAAGTCAGCGCACGGCTCGTCCCTTCTTGCGAATGGCTTACCCATTCCGACGATGATGGCGATACCGATGCCACGGCTTTCCCTCCCGTCAAATGAGGTGACGAACCAACTCTGCATCAACGGGATCGACGTCCAAGTCATGGCCAATCCGAGGGTCATGAACGCGTAACGGACCTTGTACGCCTTGCAAGCGACGCAGACGATGAAACTGATACAGCCGAATGCGGTGGTGCCGATGAGATGGTAGGCTCGTTTGTTAAAGTAATCGGCGGACACGGCGATGGATAGTTGGAAAACGACTGCGACCATGTAAACTGGAACAGTCATGACTGGGCGGTCAGCGAAAGAGTATCATAAGATGCGGAGAGACTGACATTGGACGGCGGTGCCTTTGTAGCCCAAAGCCTGCATCCTGATCATCATCAGCGTGGGCCAAGCAGTAGACAGGGGAGAACTTGCAAGGTCGGGACAAAGTAAGTGGCCGTCCCCGAGATGGTCAACGTGTTGAAGATGAGGACAAAGACCCAAGTGAAAGGGTTCTTGACAGCGTTGAGGAAAGCTCTCTTGTGGGAGATTTTCTTGTGGACGTCAAGGTCTTCACGGATGTGAAGTCGCTTGACGGCGAGTTCCCTTTCCGCGTCGGTGAGCCATTTGGTGGTCTGCGGGTAGTCTAAATATAAGCTGGGTTCCACAGCGAGCCGGGACATACTGGGGATGATGAAGAAGGCGACAAGGGCGACGAAGCATGTGCAAAGACCCTCGATGACAAACAGCCATTTCCAACCTCGGAGCCCAGCCTTTCCCTCCATGCCCCCAAGAATGGCACCGGCGAGAAGACCTCCAAAGGCGCCGGAGACCATGACGGCAGAGAAGATCCAAGCCAGTCGCTTGGTCAGTTCGTAGGGCTATTGCGTCGGCACGAAGCCTTTCAGTGGCAAACGAGACTGACCTTGTACCAGCACGACATGACGAGCATGACACCGGGAATGTAACCGCATTCGACGAAACCGAGGATGAGTCGGAAGGCGACCATCCCGGCGAGGTTGTGAACGCCTGCAACGGCGATACTCATCGCTCCCTAAAGCTTTGTCGGCTTACATTCTTCCTCCTATGCAGGTGGCACTCACCCATACGAACATGAGAGCCGGGAGGAAAATAGATGGCTTGGTCCGAGAGACAAACATGTTGGTGGGGATTTCGAACAAGGTGTAGCCCTAGTGGTAAGGCCCTGATTTATATGTGAAGGGAGAGAGACTTGCGATGAAGAAAATCGACAAGATCAACGAGTACTGACTCGAGGTCAACTTGAGATCCGCCTGCATGCCGCCGGTCTTGGCATTCTACCTGTAAGTGGCGATCGATACACGTAAGAGTAGCTCACCCCGATGTTGGTCCGGTCGAGGAAATTGAAGCAGTACATGACCCAGACGGGGAGCATGAGATGGATGTCGATCTTCCTGACGAGCGCCTTCTCAAGGACAGGATCGACGACATAGTGATGTTCGGCCACGCCTTTGTTGTCGCCGCCAATCTGCTCGACCTGGTGTATATCTTCCTTTGCCTCGACTGGGTAATCCCCGACATTAGCCTCGTTTTGGTATTGGATAGACATGGTGTCAATCTTCCAAGAGATGTCGCGCTTGGATGATCGGGGAAAGAACGACGGGGGCCCGTATTTGTGTGTTTCAGCGAGCGAATGAGCAGCTTTGCGTATGCATGGCAAGAGGATCCCGTCAACGCCCCCAGGGGGCACCACAAGTCCGCTCCAAGTCCGCGGCGGAGCAGTGGCGTTTCCGCTGGCCGGGACAAGAGAAAGTGGGCCGCCTCGGCCCGAAACCGCAGTCTCGTCTCGCGGTGGCCCCCCGCGCCTCATGCTAGTTCACGCAGAGGATTGAACAGGCCTCGGGCCGACGTCCGCTCACGGAGAGCAGCGTTAGAGACCAAGTCCGACCAGTGCTGAGTCGCAGTTCTGACTTTGTATATACCGAAAGGCCTTGCGACTTGGTGTTGGACAGACAGGAACAGACAAGAACAGACGAAATGACCATCATTACCGAGGAGAACATCTACGTCAAGCTCACCGACGAGGAGCGAGATGGGGTCATGACTCCGAAGCACATCTACGACGCCGTCGACATCTTCTTCAAGGAGGGTGTGGTCATCATCCAGAATGCCATCCCGACTCACCTCCTCGACAAGGTCAACGAGCAGATGGACCGAGACTACGAGAAGCTGTCAAAGAGTGAAGGCAGGATGCACTTCTCCGGACGGTACGAGTCCGGTGTCCCCGCTCCCGAGGGTGGCAACCTGTCTCAATCTCAACCTTTCACGTTGGAACATTTCCTCCCAGAGATCTACGGCAACGTCCATGCTGGGGAGGTCATTGCCGATATCCTTGGACCCCGACCTGAAGTCCATTACATGAGGGCCAACTCTCTGCTTCCGACCAAAGAGAAGCAACTCGTCCATGTCGATCTGAGGTTCCGATTCGCACCTCACCCGGCTGTCATTGCTCTCAACATCCCCTTGGTGGATGCCGGTCCCGGGACCGGTTCGACGCAGCTGTGGCTCGGGACGCAGAACAACACGACCGACGCCTTCATCGCTTTCGGAAAGCAGGACATTCATCCGGATAGGTTGGCCGAGAGGATGAAAGTGAGGCCGCCTATTCAGCCGACCGTTCCGAAGGGATCCATCGTCATCAGGGATCTCAGGATCTGGTAGGTCATGTTCAACTCCGACCAGAGACGAGCTGATGTCGAGGCACTGCGGGATGCCCAACCCGACCGGTCGAGTGCGGCACATGCTAGGACTGTCCTACTACCCGAGGTGAGCTACTAGCACTGACCCTTTCTCTTTTGGTTAATGGCAGGTGGTACAAGAACGCCGGCGTCATCCCCATGCCTGAATCGCTTCGACCTCGTATCGAAGAATGCGAGAAGAGGAACGGGACTTACTTTTCGGTCAGATACGTCCCCGACGAAGGGTACGACTACCTCGACATTCCTTTCGACAACAACTTCAGCTCGTCGCTCACTCCTGAGATCTGGGCAGAGGTACAGGAGATGGCAGAGGCTGTCAAGATCGTTGGCAAGAAGTAGTTTCTCCAAGTCTATGCATCGAATTTCACTCTTTGAAAAGTTATGCTTCTTGAAACTTATACCTCTCGAACCTCTCAAGACTGGCAGCCTTTCTCCGCGATCCACGTCACAACCGCCTCAAGCTTCCAAGCTGGCACCATTGAATGGGCATTTGAGGATCCACGAGACATACATGTATTCCATGGCTTTGATTGTTTCAGATATTCATGCGATATCTACGGATGATCGTGAAAACCCCAAAGTACAGACCGAATCTACAGGATAGCTTGTGCGTTTGGCGGCGTGGCGATCCCGCCGAGCACGTTTAGAGCGATGGAGGTGAACATGAAGGTATACTTGTTCAACCTCTTGCATTCCCTCGCGAGTTCCCGCAAGTCGAAACACTCCCCCAGAGGCATGCCCCAACCGGCCAAGTATACTTCGTGTCCGGCCCGGTTGGCCGTGGGGAATGGACATTGCTCGTATGCCCCGCAGTCGGCGGCCACGGCCGCGAACCCATTCTCCCAGTGCCACCTGATAGAGTCGACAGTCGTCTCCACACCTATCCAGCCTTGTTCAGGCACGGTGCTCCACGATTCCTTTTCTTCGGGCGACAGCGCGTCGAACGCTTCGGTGAATCCGGTGCGGACGAGGAGGATGTCACCTGGGGCGAACTCGATGCCGTGGTCCGCCGCGCAACCAATGAGGCTGCTGAGCGGGATTCTCAGTTTCTGGAGAGGAGGCATGAAAGGGATATTGTGTCGAGCGTTGTATTCGACAATGTCGAGGAGGTGAGCTCGAGACGTGATGGGTTTCTTGGCAAAGTCTTCCGCTCAGCTTGGCATCTCGAAAAGAGATAACTTACTGTGAACGCCGTTCTTGATGGTGTTAGGATCTCTGGCTTGATCCTGGTGCATCCTGTTGTAGAATCTTTCGAGTTAAGCCCGGTATCATAGCAATGTGGGAGACCTACGTGAGTTGACCCGGCTTTGGCCAGTTCCGATACGGATGATGCCTGATGCCGTCCCACTGAGTGGTGGACTGGGTGTTGAAGTGGAGGACATCGTCAATGGAGGGTCGGTCTTTGTGCCAGATACTCCACCATCAGCTCGATCCCATTTTCTTGAAGGGAACGCACATCTCATGACCGCCCATTGGCCTTCTCCCGACGGGTGGGCGCATGATTATCGGCAGGCTGCATATCAGCAGTGTTCCGTTATCAGGCCAAAGGTGAACCGACTTGAGATTGATTACCAAACCCTCCGTGACCGTAGCTACGGCGCTCTTGACGACTTCAGGCGTGATGAGGTTCACCCGACCCAGCTCGTCATCGGGTCCATACAAGCCCCAAGCGTTGAATTCTGGCCCGTCCTTGTCGAGAGGGAGCGCGTCGAAGGGAGGGAAGGGCTTGGTCCACTGCTCATTCGAGTGTCCGTTGACATGGCCGTTCGCTGTTCCATTCACCGACTTGACATGGCCATTGACGACGTGACCGTTCATCGAATGACCATTGACAGTGATCTGGGTCATCTTGCTGGCTGAGACGTGGAATGGTCGCAAGACTGACAATTCACGAACGGATAAGACTCATCAGACAGACGACTTGACGCCTTGAGCTCTCTGAGCGGCTTGCCGGGCCGAAGATACAAAGCCATCGCTCTTGCTCTGGCTATTTCCAGATTTCCTGTCTCGCGGACAACTCCGCGGACGGACTTGGCATCCGCGCGCGGGGGCCGTTCGGTGGGAATGTTTAACCGGCTAACACAAGAGGTTATGCCGAGCCGTCATCGCGGATGCACGAATCGCGGAGACTATCGTGTCTATTCCCCTCCTTCTCCATCTTGCCAATCACCAGCCAGCTAACGGGGCGTCGAAAGACGCTAGGATCGCAGGACCGAGCACGGACCAGATGGAAGGTGCACCCCCGCAACCACCATCTCGGTCGTCGGGGTCTTCGTCGGAACCGAGACGTCTCAGTGATGATCGGCCACACAAGAGGGTGAAACTGTTGAACTGCGCTGGTCAGTCCATCGGCTGACAATGTCTCGACTGGACGGCTGATGCATAGAGTGTCGAAGGTTGAAGCTCAAGTGTGATCGTCAAAGTGACCGCTCACCTGCTTGTTCCTGACGTGGGCTGACCCCGAGTTCCGTGTCAGAATTGCGTCAAGAGAGGATGCGGTCAGCTCTGCCCCGATGGAGCGAGATTCCCTTCCAAGTAACCTTTTCGAGGCGCGTCGAGAGACGAGTCTGACGTGCAGGCCGGACAATCACGAGCTTGCGGGCCTGCGAGACAAGCTTCGGATGCTGGAAGGATTCCTCGAGAACCGAGGATTCAAAGTCTCCGAGTGCTATGACCAATCAGTCGAAACTCAAGACGGTGGGGAGAATCCTCGAATGTCTCAGTCGCATGAGCTCTTCTCGACGAACAACAATACTGTCTTGCCCGGTGATATCACCCTGGGCACAACTTCGGGCGTGGACATCGGTAAGTAACTTTCTGTGAGCCAGGTCTTGGCTCATCGTAGTTAATATCACTCTCAGCCCGTCTGCCGTGTCCAACCGATCCCATGCACTACCTCCAACCCCATCCCGGGCTCAGCTTCTGCCGATCGCCGCCGAGACCCCACTCAACCTGGTCACCTTTCCATTCTCCGAAGCTCAGTCGAAACCGGGCTCCATCCCATTGCTGTTGTCGAAAGTGCCGAGCCCCGAGGAAGCACTCCAGCTCGTTGACTCGTACTCTCGCTACTTTGCCTGGAGGTTTGACATTGTGTCCCGGGCAAAGATCCATCAGACTCTCGACTGGGCATTGTCCTCCCCAGACGAGTCGACAGTCTCAAAGCTGCAACTACAAGAGCTCGGCCTGCTGTTCATGGTCCTCGCCATGGGATCGCTGTACAGTTTGGAATTACCTCCCGATGACCCGATTGCAGAAGAGTATCACTGGATCGCGCAGCAGTGTCTGGCAAATGGGGAATTCATGACCCACAACTCGATCACGGGGATCCAGGCTCTGCACGTCATGGCTCATTTCAGGGTGTATGTAGGTCATCTTTGTTTGGTGACAAGCTGAGTCGTAGCGAGACCGAAGGGCCGCGAGATGGGAACTCCGCCTGGCCTCTGTGGGGTTTGTCGATGGGTATCTCCCAAGCGGTACGTGTCTCTTTTGCGATCAGTGCTTTGCCGAGTGTAGATCGGCCTGCATCGCGACGGTCAGCGGATGAACCTTCCCCCGGATGTGGTCGAGGAAAGACGACGGGTGTTCTGGGAATGCCGAACAGCTGAGGTCTTCCAGGCAAACTGCTTCTCCAGACCGTCAGCCCCATCTGCGTCTCTGATCAGAACTCAGCTTCAGGATTTCGATGATTCCCGCATACTACGACACGCTCGTCCCCACCAGCTCAGGAAGCCAAGAAGGGCTCGACTTTTTCTCTCTCAAATTCGAGTTGTGCAAGATTGGCGAACTGTGAGCCTCCTCGTCGTCCGGCTGCACACACTGACAGCTAGTATCCTCGACCAAGCCTTGCGAGTCGAAACGCCGGCATACCATGTTGCGGAAGAGCTCTACGGTCGACTGTGAGTCACCGTCCCAGACAGCGCTGACACTCAGATGTCAGCTGGAAAGATCCATTCCCTTCCACCTCCGCTGCCGCGTCGCCTTCCTCGCCTTGCCATCCGTCTACCCGAATCAACAAGATGCGATCCGAAACACACCATCGGTGAACAAACGAGACCTGAGACGGACATTCGAACAGCACACCTTTGCCCTGGCCATATCGGAGAATGTTATTCACATCTTCAGGCTGTACTTTATGCGTGCCATCGGTGAGAGACCGGACGATCCTTCGAGATCCATCTTTGAAAAGGCCTTTTCGGCGTTTGTCGAACGGTGCAACGTGAGCAAAGCCGTGTTGTGACATGTAGCTGACGATCAGTCAATCATCGAAATCTGCAAGAGCCTATGTCAGCTTCATCCCGCCGTGGCGGCCCGCCATTGGTTCATCTGGGTGAGCATATCTTTGCATTACACTCTCCGTTGATTGTAGTACCACGCATTTGGCTCGGCTGCCTGTCTCGGCACTTTGATCCTCATGGCACCCACCAGTCCGCTCGTCCCCGCCTCGCTCGCCCGAGTCGACGACGTCATCTCCCTCTACGTCAACAATGTCCGCACACGGGCTTCCAATAGGCTCATGAGCAATCTCGACACGCTCAAGAAGATCCGTCAACACGCCACGGAAAAGCTCAAGGAGGTCCGGCCGGCAGAACCGCTCGTCAACCTGGCGCCTTTGACAGCGATGACCACTGAAAGTTCGATCCCACCGAGTCTGAGCCACCCATCGACCATCTTTGATACGTCCGCGACGCTGACGACACCCATGAACGGACAGCGATTCGATGACGGGGTCGAGCATGACCCCATGTTCCAGAGGCTATTTGATTTCAGCGAGTCGACCGAGAGTTTGGTAAGCCCTCGCATCGGATTCTTACTGGTACCAGCTGACGCGCGGTTATCAAACTTTTGGGATCCAATGTGGGATTTGGGAGGACCGTTCCAACCGGTCAACTTTTGGGGCTTGCTCGACAACCCTACGGGTCAAGAGCAAACCAGCCAGCCTCCATAAGGTTCGTTTGCATCCAGCAGGAGACTATGGGTGCTCGATCCCATGTCTCAACACCCCGATCTCCGAGATGGACAGCTCAATCTTATCACCCGGCTTCAGAGGCTTCCACCCTTCTTCCGGCCCAATACATCCAATCCCCGCCGGGGTCCCGGTGAATATCACGGTCCCCCTTCGAACCGTCGTCCCCTGGGAAAGGATGGAGATGAGCGGGCCGATACCGAACAAGAGCTCAGAGGCTGGTGCATCTTGTCGGACCTCGTCGTTGATCTTGCATGTCAATTGGAGTTTGCCGACATCCGGTATGAGCTAGGAGTCAGCGCTGTCGGTGCCGTAGACGTACCTTTGAGTTGACAATGCACGGACCGATCGGTGCAAACTTGTCAAATCCCTGTCATGAGCCGAGTCACACCCCGTCATAAGAGGTGGAGAGAACCTTTGAATAAGCCAGCTGAGGGAGCCCGCCCTTTACGTTGGAGTACAGTTGCATCCTCCTCGCAGAGATGTCGTCGCCAATTGTGTACCCAACCACGGCATCCAGAGCTTCTTCAGGGGAGACATCTTTGATGTCCTTGCCCATGACCGCTACCAGTTCCACTTCGTAATCCACCTGACCGTCTTGGACGGCTTTTGGGATTTGAACAGTGTCGCCGTATCCGGTCAATGTGGTTGTAGAGATGAGGAAGATGGAAGGGATGGGTGGAGGAGCCTCGCCCCCTTCGGCAACTAGAATGAGCCCTCGTCATTACTCGGTTGCAACTCCATTGGGGCCACGATCGCACCACGAATGAAGTGTCAGACGAGGCAGGCCAAACCCACCATGCTTTCCATAATTGCGCCCAACACCTTTGACATCCCGGCAAACAAGGTCATCCACCGGAGCGAGCAGCTTCCCGACCTTGACCACCCTCTCGGTGACTCTCGCTGAGTCGCTCAATGGTCCGCTGGCATCGGATTCGATCACAGCAGCTTCCAACTTGCCCTGATCCGCCAGAGCCCCGATATCTGTGTAACTCGTCGCGCGAGGTTCTCCGTACAGCACAGACGAGGAGTCGTCTGCGGGGACGAAGCGGATGAGTCTGGACCAAGCGGGAGACATTGTGATCGATTGTGCAGCAGCGGTTGCCTCGAGATAGAAACCTAAAAGAGGAACGTGTTGCTTGTGTCGAGATTAGTTCATGAGTCCGTCTTAGCCAGTAGGAGACAGCCAAGGGGCGAATGCTGCCGCCGCCGCGGACTTGATGAGAAGACCGGACGACGCAATGCCGGAAGATCCATCCGAGACCGTCCTTGGTTGGAGGACCTTACCGTTTGTGTGGGACCCGCTCGCGGAGTTGGCTCCGCTCTTCCCCCCCCTCTCTTTACGGTGGAGCTCCCCGTCTTTCTTGTGCACAAGTACTTGTTTGTCCCGAGCGTCGTGGGTTCCAGTTCGATACGTATATCGACAGGGGGCTCCGCTGCTGTAGTTACCATCTCTCGGACCTGGCGGGCCACATATAATTGCAGGGTACTTGGTGGCGTTACGCCAGAGGCTTTCACCACCGGTTTTCAGTGACCCAATTTAGCAGGTGCGAGTACAAGAGCAGAGGGTGGCAATGGCTATGCCCGTGAACTCCCGGTTAACCGTTGGTTTGGCTGATCCCAAGCTGGTTGAGCGGCGCTTAGATGCTAAACGCCGTACTGATTACCAGTGGATCGGAAGGTGTCACAAGCGAACTTTCCACCGCGCTTGACGGCGCTTGTTACCGTTTTCGCGCGAACGCACAGACCACCGTACTTGTATATCTCACTCGGATGTCGGTTGTTCGTGATACTCGCCTTTGGGGATCGAGCAAAGATGAGCAACACCGACGATGGCAAAGCCCTCTCTTCGAAGAACTCGGGACTGATAGAGGTCGGCAATGTGGAAGACCAGAATGGGCAGGAGGAGAGCGCAGAGTTGGAGCAAACATTTGGGTGAGTCGACCTCGACATCTTTCAGCATGTTCCGTCTGTGGTCAAGGCTTGGGCGGGTCTATCGCAGTGTACTGACGAGATAGCTATGAGCAGGCCTTGCCTCGGGTGAGTCGTCGGGAAAGCTTCAAGCTGGTTTGTTACTGATCGGGTGTCCAGACCAAAACCTTCCTCAACATGATGATGATGATGGTCGTCTTGAGCTCGGTACCGTTCGGAATCGGAACCACGTTCTGTGAGTATATCTCGCAAACCCATCGGGGGAGGAGCTGAGTGCAGACTACTCCCTGATCAACGGTGGCGCCATGGTCGCGGTTTGGGGCTGGATCATCATGTCTCTCATCACCATCTGCATCGCCGTCTCACTTGGAGAGATCGCCTCTCGCTATCCGGTTTCGGGCGGCACATACTACTGGACGTACATGCTCTCGACTCCACGATGGGCCCCTATCACCTCGTGGATCGTGGGATGGCTCAGCGTGATTGGGAATATCACCGTCACTCTGACTGCCAACTTTGGGTTGGCCATTTTCATCTTGGTCGAGTGAGCGCTGACTGATAGCACGACTCAGCTGATCCTTGCATCCGTGAACAGTACGTGTCAAGCGTCTTATTGCTGTCTACAGTGTCTCATTGACAGTCTACTACCCCGATTACGTTGCAGCCCAATGGCATACAGTTCTGTGCTCATGGGCACTGTCAGTCAACACCGCTTTGAAGCCCTATGCCCGCTGATCAAACAGGATCCTCCTCCTGGGAAGTATCGCCATCATTGGGCAAAAGTACTTGCCGCACGTCGATGTAAGCCCAGCACCAGTATGTCATCGGCCCATCTGATGTATAGACCTTCTGTATCGCGTGGATCCTGGCTGGGTAGGTGTAGCGACTTGACAAGACAGTCGATAGCTAATAGTAGTATCATTGCCACCGCCGTCACCCTGCCCATCAAGGCAGAGGCTGGTCGGCGATCTGCGTCATATGTTTTCACGTAAGTCGCCCCTCCCGGATCACTTGACTCATGAGCTGATCGCCAGCGAGTTTGTCTCCTCGGGCACGGGCTGGCCGACGGGCTGGGTAAGGTGTCATTCACCCCAAAGAAAGACTTCTGACAGGCAGAGCTTTATACTCGGCTTGGTGCAAGGTGCCTACTGTCTCAGCCCAACAGGTATGCTCGCTTCGATGGCGGAAGAGGTCAAACATCCCGAAACGTCTATCCCGCGAGCCATGTCAGTATCCGACAGCCCTAGTCCTGCGCATGTGAACTGACCCACAGGGTGTACGGAATCATGTTCAAGTGAGCTCTTCAGCTCATTCTGGAGGAAGTAAGTCTGATGTCCAGTGGTGCGGCCGGTCTCGTCTTTCTTCTGCCGATTCTCTTCACCCTGGGCGATCTTGATACCATTCTGGCCAGCGTCACCGGCCAGCCTGTGCCCGAGATGTATTTAGAGGCTACCGGCTCCAGAGGTACGGCTTTTGGACTTTTCTTCATTGGTACGTCCTTGGCCTTTTTGGCCCCGAAGCATCGTCCAACTGATCGCAGTCTTGGTCAATGGCCTCGTATGTGGATTGGCATGCTCGCAGGCCGCGTGTCGGTGCATCTGGTCCTTTGCACGGGATGGCGGCATCCCGTTCCCAAAGGTGTTCGGTCGTGTCTCTGCCAGACACCAGATGCCCGTCAATGCCTTCGCCCTCAACATCTTCATCCAGTTTCTTCTCACCTGCCTCTACTTTGGCAGCACCGCCGCCTTTAACGCTTTCATCGGAGTCGCAGTCATTTGCTTGGGAAGCTCATACCTGGTTCCGATCCTGATCAGCTACATTGGAGGGAGGAAAGAGGTAGCACTGGGACCCTTCTTCAAGGGCAAGCTTGGGGCATTCTGCAACGTGTACGTCTGATCCACTTTGGGCTCTGCTGTCTTGATCGCGCAAGGCTGACGCGTCAGCGTGTCAATTGTTTGGTACATTTTCGCCCTGCCGCTGTTGTCCTTCCCGATTTCTCTTCCTGTTACGCGGGAGAACATGAACTGTACGTGGACTCATGATGGAATCCCAAGCACATCAGGGCTGACGCCTCCAGACGCCTCGGCCGTTTTTGTAGGCTTTGCCCTTATCTCAGTCATCTGGTACTATATCTCTGGCAAGAAGCACTACCGCGGCCCGCCCATCGCTGGACTGGAGCACGAGCTGGAGCTTGAGGCGTGATCGTTAGGTGTGAATTACATAAAATCTGGGGATAGGAAGGGTGGCGCTTGATTGTATGCAAGCTTGTCCAGTTCTCGAGCCCAGTCCACCCTGGGCATCGTTGCGCGTCAGCAAGCAGCTTCAGGGCAAGAGCATGCAAGCGAGCCCATTGGGATGGGTCCCATGGGGCTGGGCCATGCGGGATCGTTTAATAAGCGCCCGGTCTCCAAGCGCCCGTTGTTCTCCCGTCGCTTCCTTCAAAGACATGAGCTGCAAATGACGAACGTATAGTGTATCAGCTGGCACTTCCGTGTGTAATTGGTCTCCACACAGTCAGTTCGAGATCGTAACTCAAGTGATCAAAGATGCCGCTCGCCTCCCTCTCCTCCCCTCGTCAACCCGTCATTGCCACACGACGGGGCATTGCATGGGGACTCGATGCAGCAACAGAGGACTCGTCGGTACTCGTCACGGGCACACCGTCGGGACACTACATCGATATACGCTTCGCACTCGAAGGCCCATCCACATCCGGACCATTCTGGGCATTTGCCGGCACTGCCAAGTTTACCCCTTTGCCTGGAGGCGATGGGAACGCTACGAACGTCGGGGTATCGGCCGGCTGGTCAAAGGGTATGCGGGGCGAGTGGGCGCACCCCATCGACTCGATGGGCTTGGTCGATGGCATCGACCGCGCAGACGTCTTCGACCTTCCCAATGGCGATCAGGTCGAATTCGGCGTTCTCGAACATCCCGAGACGGGCGTACCGACCTTGTTCAAGGAGTACTGGACTCTACCCGAACCCGCCGAAGAGCGGACTCCCTGTGTCCGAGCCGTCGTAGAGGAAGAGGGTGTGCCCAAGGGGGTCATGATCCGCGTCGGCCGCTGGGTACAGGCGATCTTTCAGACCGGACCCACCGGGGTGCAAGTGGGGAGGTGGAAGTTAGAGGACAGCTGGGTCATGAATGATAAGAGCAGCGAGAGAGCGAGCGAGTTGTTCCCGATCGAATGGGTCGTGGGCACCCGGAAGGTTCAAGAGCGAGTCGACTTTGGGCTTGGTACATGGGAGATTGCCGAGGTTGTACTGTAGGGCTTTGTCGGGGGTACCGTTCATCATCGGCGACATGCAACACTTCGCATGCCTAGTACCAGCAATCCGTCGCGTTTCCCTTCCGCCACGACTCCCCTGCTGCTGTCAGCTTCAACGGTGGTGTCGAGCAGTGACCGATTGCTCCAGCAACGACAAGGTCCTAGCCTTGCGCAAAGAGGGGT
This sequence comes from Tremella yokohamensis, assembly GCA_024343385.1. Lineage (NCBI taxonomy): Eukaryota > Fungi > Basidiomycota > Tremellomycetes > Tremellales > Tremellaceae > Tremella > Tremella yokohamensis. Next base: position 106,787 of record BRDC01000017.1, on the reverse strand, counting down.
ACCCTAGCTGTGGAAGTCATGAGGGAATGTCCCTAAAGCTACTTGTTCCGCAAGACGTACTGCGCCCTGACCGGGCCAAAGCACGAGCGATCTCCCATGAAAGACGAGGTGATACGAGCCATGATCAGCCTAATAATTTGGGATGCTCATACAGACCCGCTGGTGGGCGCACGAGGAGGCGCCCCGTGACGCCATGTAGGCGAATGTCGTTCCCGAATATGTGCAGTAGCTGCACGAGATGCGATGGTATATCCAGGCTAGGTTTATCTGTCTCAATTGCGGTTTCTCTTATCGGAAGCCGGCGTCGGCCCTGGTGACTAACTCCGCCCGCTTCACCTAGGAAGATAAGGCTACTCGACTCGACATTGCGTTTGCCTTTTCATGTTGACTCGAGAAGATGGGCGTACCAGTCGAACATGCACCGCTCGACGTCACGGTGTATGTCCCCGGAGACATCCATCCAGCGGGGCTTGCGCTGGCTCGTACAAAGTTCAAGACGGTCCTTCCCCCTGCTTCCGACAATGAATCTCGGCTCAAGAATCTGTCGCAATGTGACGGCATCGGTGAGCTCACCATCATATGTCTGGTTTCACAAACTGACGTGCGGTCCTTCGAGCTGGAGATATAACACGCCAGGATATCCTCTCGGCCCCAAAGCTGAAGATAATCTGTCGAACCGGGACGGGCTGCGACACAATCGACTTGGCAACCTGCAAGGAGCGCGGCATCGCCGTCTCGAACAACCCCGGTGGGAATGCTCAGGTCTGTCCATTCACCGTCCAAGTTGCACACGCCCTGAGAGACGTCTAGTCCGTCGCCGAGCTCGCATTGACACTGATGCTCGTGGTCCTGCGACGCGTCAAAGAGCTCGACAGTCGCATATGCAGTGGCGAGGAGGTACCTTCGTTCAACGTGCTCAGTCCTGGTTTACTTGGACGAACAGTCGGTCTCGTCGGCATGGGCGATATCGCGTACCATCTCGCTCTTCTCCTTCTCCCCTTTCACGTCACTATCGTTGTCTATTCCCCGTCCAGCCCTGCGGATAAATGGTCGGGGGATAATTCGCGCTTTCCCGAGGCAATCCCTCATCGACGCGCGACGTCACTGGGTGATCTCCTCTCTAGTGTGGACGTGCTCTCCCTACACTGCCCAATCACTCCCACTACAGCAAATATGATCGATGCCCCTCAGCTGTATCAGATGCGACCCGGTGCAGTCCTAATCAACACAGCTAGGGGTCAGCTGGTCAATGAATCTGCTCTGACCCGAGCACTCAAAGATCGACATATCGCGGGGGCTGGATTGGATGTCTTTGCGACAGAGCCGGCGTTCGGGGAGAGCCTTGGAGAGCTGGGCAAGATGGAAAACGTCATATGTCTACCGCATGTGTGAGTTGCGTCACTGTGACAGGTCCCGCTCATAAAGTGCAGTGGCGGTTCGACGGAGGGTGTTGTCCTAAAAGCAAGTCAGGTTGCCGTGGAGATTGTGGAGGAGTTCCTCCAAGGCAAAAGAACGCGTAACCGGGTTGTCTGAATTCGCAAGAGGTGGTATGCATGGTCTCATGTCAGATCGCGGGAATGGCCAGACAAACGGGGGAACCGTCAAGCCAGGGGCAGTTCCAGCTGAATATCATCTTGACCTGGTTTGCCAGGATGCGAATAACATCTTGGACATATTTTCTCTAGCGGCGCCGAGCGCTGCCCAGACTCTAGGATCTAATGTTCTAATGTCTATCGACGCGACTCAATCTCCTTGTTCATGTGTTTCCGCTTACGGACACTAAGAAAGATGAAGAAGCTCAAGAGTGCGACTGCTCCGTTCACCCCAAAGACGAGCACTGGCTGTCCTCTCGCTGACAGGGCAGAGAACACCAGCCCAAACACGCCCACAGTTGAGACAGACGCGAGGTTTTCGACAAGGGCGATGGCTGGAAGCGCCGAGGCTCGATGTTCCGGGTCGACCATGTCGAGAATGACGCCTTTGACTGCGGGAGCGGTGCCACTGGCAAAAGGCAGTATGGCTGCTGCGAGAAACATCTGCCATCCTTCCTTGACCAATTGAACCGAGCTTGTGAGTATGGCGTCGATGAGGATGGAATATCGGAGGAAATGGAGGTCGAAGATCGCGCCATGACTCTCGTCCGTTGCCTGGAGGGCTTCCCCACCGGTAAGTTCACCGGTCTCGGGGTCATATTCTGCGTCTGGCAGTGCGGCTGGTGAATTTGTAGCTCCTTTCTGTGCCCCGGAAGTCCGTATTATCCACGCCCGACCGCTGGCGATGATGCGAGGAAAGGCGAGTGTGAGGAAGAGCGAGCGAATGATGAGCGTCAGACTCTGAGGGTCAACCCAAACATATCTAATAGATCGAAATTGGACTTGCGAGCATCACACCGGTCTTGTTCGGCTCGAAACCAAAGACATTCGTGCCGACCAGCTGGAGAGCGGTCGGTACGTATCCAGTCGCGAGCACGCTTGTGTATGTCCCGATGGCAAGCAGTGTCAACCGATAGTCCCTTGCAAACACGCTTCTTCCTTCGACCTTTTGTGGAACAAATATACTGAGTGGCCCGAGGAAGGAGCGGTTCTCTTTCTGCGGTGAAGTGTCCGCTGGCGGAGACGCAGGCGCGACGTAGGGGAGAAAAAGCGCCCCAGAGACGGTGACGACGACAAAAAGGAAGAAAGACACTACGAACGGTCCGTAAAGACCAAAGATCGCGTAGATACCCGCGCCACCTATTGGGTCAGTCGTCATCAATCTCTCAACCAGAAAGAAGAAAACCTACTGAGCTGTCCTGCTGCTTGCCCGGCCATTTGCATTCCGCTCAACACCCCAAACATACCAGTTCGTTTCTCCTTGGGGACAAATGCCACCAGAAAGCTGTTGGCCGCTAGCGAGTAACCACCAGCACTGCCGAAAATGTTGAACAGCTGTGTGAACTGCAACAGGCGGAATCCGAGCTGGAAGCCGACGTACTGCGCGTAGATTTGACTGAGCACCCTCCAGCAGGCCCAGAACCCTTGTTGGAACATGGCAGCTTTGATTCCAAACTTGGAGATCCACCACTGCGTAACGAACAGATTGAGAGTCGCGGAGTGGTCAGTCGCACTACCGCAGGAGAGGACATGGTCATAGCTGCTCACTGCTGATCAAGATGAAGATGGACATGACGGCGAGGTGCTGCGCGGTTTGACTGTCCACGACCGGTACGTCGCAAACATCATGTCCGACCTCGCAACGACCAGTGTATTGTTGGCATGTCGTCACTCGCATGAGGTACATGAGGGATGTCTGCGTCGAAGCGAACGACATAGCGAGAAGGAAAGCCATGAGTATCACCCGGAAGACGGGAGGGAATCGTCCACGCCGTCCCCCTCCATCAACCTTTGCAGGTAGTAGGGGTGTTGTTTCGCTCATCGGCGGTTGCTGCCCGGAGGTCTTGGAACGAGGTGGTTCCGGCGGCGACAGCGTGTCGGTCCTGCTCGAAGACGGGGTCATATCGGCATTGGTCTCGCCCCTTCGCACTCAAGCGCATACCACGAACGCAGATTGGTCAAGTGATGAAGTTCCGACTGATCGTAGACCTCGGAGGCGAAGACGGTCGAAGGCAAAGCTGGGCCCGGCCAGTACTGCAGAACCTTTCCGACGGCTCCGCGCCTCCGAGTGAGCACTTCTTCGAAAAGACAGGACCTGTCTTGGCATCGCTGTTGGTGAATGCACGGTCAACTCCGAGGGTATAGAAGAGATGCGAAGCGTAAATATGGCGTGCTGGGCTTAACTCCGTTCGCCGAGGAGAAAACGCCATTACGCAATTCACTGTCAGATTGCGATGGCGATGGCATGTGGGCAAGGCACGACAAAGCAACGACTGGCAGAGGTGAGAATGGCACACGTCCGACAGACAGTTCAGCCAAGCTTTTCGTCCAAGCAGAGGTTGGCGAGGATCTTCGCAGTTCCCGCCTCCCACCTTCGACCATGTCGACAGCTGCTGTTGACCCATTGTCGCAAACGCCTCTTTCTTTTGTCGAGATCAACGGCGCACGTCTAGCCTATCGGATCGCGGGGAGCCCGTCCGACCCACTAATCATCACCCTCCACGGCGGCCGAGGATTTGGTATGTATCCGAGGTGTAAGTCTAGGCAAAGCTGACATCGTGCGCAGGTTCCCACAAGAATGATTTTCGCGTTCATGCGCCACTCACAGACCGTTTTCGAGTCTTGTCGTTCGATTATCGAGGGCATGGCGAGTCATCGCGCACAAAGCCCTACACATTCAAGCAGATAGTCGATGACATCGAAGGCATCAAGCGACATTTTGAAGGCGATAAACGTGTGATCATCCACGGCGGCAGTTTTGGGGGCTTCCTCGCTCAACAATATGCCCTCACGTACCCTGACAGCCTTAGTCACCTCGTGCTACGCGGCACGGCGCCGTCGCATCATCGTGAGTCCGTCGATGAGCGGACCAAAATATCTCGGACGTATCATTGACACAACAGATGAGGCAGAGGCGTTCGAGAACCTCAAGACACGCGCGGCGAAGCGCGCGCCCATGGCGACTGTCTCGATGCTCCGAAAAGGATTCAGCGCGTATACCGATGACAATGAGATGAGAGTGGCTCTTTTTGCCAAGGGGCCCTTGTATGTCGACACCGACTATGATCCTGACAAGGCGTTGGAAGCGAATCGTCTGACCATCTTCAATGCCGAGTCGCACAGTAAGTCTAAGACTTTCTTATATGCGCGTCCAAGGCTGGCTGACACATTACCCAGATGACCTGTACTCGGAGCAGGAAAAATACTTTGACTATCGGTCGAGACTACATGAAATTGCTATACCGACCTTGATTATTGTTGGAGAGAACGATTGGATATGTCCCCCGAGTGAGCTCTCATTCTCGCAAGTTGATTTGCCAGTCTGCTAACTGAGCAGCCCAATCCAAGCTCATCAGCGAGGGAATGAAAGGCTCTAAGCTAGTTATAGTCCCCGGAGCCAATCATTCTGTATCGCACGAACAGCCGGAACTATTCATAGCGACTATTCGAGAGTTCATCAGCCGTCGGGCTGCCAAGTCAGGCCAGTCTAGTTAGAGAATAGCTTGTAACGTCGGCAAGAATGCATATCACGAAAAGGATCGGCTGTACAACAAGATATCCACTACAAAAATCCATCGAGTCTGCTAGGATCCCACATGGACCACGAAGCCCCCGTGGAAAAGTCCCCAGCTGCGTCTTGAGGCGCAACAGGTAGGTCCATTCCCTCAGATGCCGCCTGTGCGACATCTCTCAACAGTCGATCAAGCAAATCCGATACTACATCTCCCTCGTTGCGCGACGTGCTTGCCTCCATTTGCGTATCGGTCAGAGTACCCTGGCCGGCCGAAAGTCCTGCCGTCGACCCTGCCGCCACCGACACGGTCTCGTCTTCTTGTCGTTTGATCTCGTATCGTATCCGCTCCAACGCGCGTGGGAAGCTGTAGTGATCAGTGCCACTTCTTTCCCTTTTGAAGTGTGGGTGTCCCACCTCTCATCATTGCCGACGAAACGGGACTTGAACTCGAACCCCTCCCAGAGCAGATACGTGGTCCTGGCCGCGATGCGCGCTGTACGGTAGACTGCGGGACGAATCGAACTCGAGTAATGCTTAAACAGCTGCAAAACCCGTCCAACGAGGGAGCTGTCCGTGTCGCAGAGCGTTGCTTTCGACCATGAGAGGCGGAAGATAACAAAGACGGCTGATTGAATGTGCACGAAGTGAAAACTGAAAGTCGTCAGTACGTGAACACTGGCAACGGCTTCCTAGATGCGATGGCATTCCGATTCTCAGACTCACCAGCTGCGCGTGATAGGTGCGGACAGTTCGTGAAGCTTGATGGCACTTTGTAAGAGATGCCGGGCAGACAACTGGAGTGCTTTTCGTACTTTATCGTCCTGTTCATACGTCAGGCGACCCGCATATGCTGGGGAGATGCCTGATACCTCAGCTGTACTCTCGCCATGAAAGACGTTGGCTCACACGCTCGGAGAAAGTTGATTCTCTGGGCGTAAATCAATTGCAGTGTTTGAGTGCGGGCCCATGCTTGGGGTTTAGACTCGTTGGCGGGTCCCGATCCCAGCTCGTACTTTTGACATATTGACCTGCACCTCAGTCGCTGCACCTGTCTGATGCCTATCACACAAACATGAGCCTCTCGTCCATTGTGGACAGTTCTTCGAATGTCAAGGGCCAGTGATCTCGAGATAGGAAGTAGTTTTGGCGCTGTAAGACAGAGCGCTGATAACGCAAGTTCTACCTGATCAGTATAGTGAGTGGATCATGACTGGTCTGAACGGGAGGGAGAAGAACCAACCACGTATGTTGTATCCACGAGAGATGATTGTGGCCGAGGCAAGATACGCGAATCGAAAGAGAGCTGGTCCAGGTTGATATTGTCCGGTCTTGGCGAAATGACTGTGAAACTTCATCAGCTCTTTGCTCCTGAGATCCCGAGGCAGGACAGACCCTCTCCAGCATCGAAGGACGGTGGCGTGCGATGGTTCTCATTGTCCACACTCAGCGCTGCAGAAAGCGCCAAAAGTGCTTGCTGTCGCCAGAAATGAGGACTGGCCCCTCGGAATGCGGGATCCTCGTCTAACTTTGCTCCATCCGGCAACGAAGTAGGGTCTTCATTCATTCTGTGAAGGCCCAGTCTGCGGCAGATCCGCACAGCGCTCGAGCTGTAGTGGTCACATTTGTCAACCGACCTGTTCTCCGTCAACACCTTCACGTAAATAGCTTTAAAGCCCCTCACACGATGGAGGGGTTGTATTGGTAATGACAAGTGAGTAGCACCAAGACCTGCGCTCAGCATACTGTCACATAGAGCCGGTGCGGCAGAGAACCTACCTGTACGGTACGCAAGCGAGGCTCTCCTAGCCAGTCCCCGCACTCGAGAGAGGCAGCGGCGGCCGAGCGAAATTTTGAAGGAAAAGCTGAAAGCAGTTCGACATTTAAGGATGCTAGGCCAATCTCCGCCAACGAATCATATGAATCAAAGGCCAGTGAGAGGACCTGCGTCGGTGAGCTATGCGAGTGGACGAAAGCATGCACCGACCATGAGGACCAATCCGAGCCACATAGGGTCTACCGTACGGTGCAACCCCATACCCAACAGCACCTTGAAGGCGCCGTATTCGGCCATGAATGTAGCAGGATGAAGTACTAGAATCTCAGAATCTTTATCACCTGATTGTATACGAGCACAAGCTCACTTGCGCAATCCCACGCGACATGAGAAAAATACCTGACCACGCCAATGTCCATGATCGTTAGATCTGCAGGGACGGCCTCTAGTACCTGGCCATATAGAGGCTGGTACAGAGGAGGGACCTTGTCACACAGTATTCGAGCGATTCCGGGGTATTGTCCGAGGAGTCCTTCCGGTATTGCGGAGGAGACATCGCTCGTAAGCTTCATAGGCGGGCTATAGCCCGCCCAAGTAGAAGATGTAGGGAAGCCCCACTTGGCTCCAAGAGAGCCAGAGCCTGGAAGAATAAGTTGGCCCGAACTCGTCACATACAAGGTCCAGGTGCTCACTCAGTAGGTCCTCAACTTGAGCGACGACTGGGTCGCCCGCATGTAAACGGCGACTGTCTGGCGTCTCTCGGATGGGTTTAGCGCTCCGCATACTCCTCGAAGCTGTCGGGATAGAAGCCTCGGAACTCGACAAAGGCTTTTCGGACTCCATCTTTGCGGTCGTATTCTGTGCTTCGCTGCTGCCAAGGGTACGAAGCGGTGGCGTCGGATCCTTTGTTGCGATGTGAAGTGCCTCAGGAGCGCCGTCCAATGGTGGCCATGTGGCCCATGTCGAAGGCGGCAACGTGATGGCTGCGGATTTGGGAACACTGTCCAGGGAGGTCTCATGGCGCAGCCGAACGCCTTCCGTACCGGCTTCACCGTTGGCAGCGTGACGTTTCGTGGACCCTTCAGGCCGTGCTTGAGATTGGGCGTCTGATCGGCCATCGCTGCCATTTTGTACAGACCCATGACCGCCGTTCTGCGACTTATTGGGCTGCTGGAGACTTACGGCTCGCGATGCCACACGCAAGGAAGGGGAGACCGCTGTGCTGACAGGATCAGGCGTTGCATACGTGCAATGACTTCGTTGATCTCGCATCACACAAGAGGCGCAAGGAAGTTGGCGATCGCATCGTATTTTCCTATTACCACTAAGCTGCGTTCTACTGTATGTGTCCACCAGGGTGAGAAATGGCCCACTTTTTGACACATGGCTTGCAAGACACGGGCGCTCGTTTGCGCTGCTTGGCCTTGTTCCCGACCGGATTTGGCATCGTGTTCGTTGAGATGGGAAAGGTCGAGCCATGGTCGGTGAAGTGACTTACAAATAGGTAAACTCCGAGGAACAAAGCGTCTCGAAAGAATTGCTACGGATGTCGCCATCCATCATTTAAAGGTGGCTGATGGCGTTATCGATAAGTTAAACCCCGCGCGACCGAGGGGGGGCCTCAGCCGAGCTCAATAATTGACCAATTGGGCCTCTCCGGATTTAAGACAAGCTGCAGATTGTGGTGTCTGTCATCATCGGAAGAGTCGATGGCGATCCCAAGATGATTTTCCGGTGGGCATGCCATTGTATTCCTGCAAAATATCAACCTGAGATGAGCATACATATGTGAGATTGTTGACACATCGTCTTCTTCGCCCCCGACAGACCCTTCCCCGCAGAGCCTTCCGTAGTCGACCCTCCTTTCGTTGCCGCCATGGCCGACACAGCTAACATACTCGTGCCTCCCGAAGGCGCCACCGGAGTGCTCGACGCGGCCGCCGACGGCGCCAACAGCAACGCCTTGGCATATCATTCGACGGCCGGCAAACACAGCGCATGGGACAAATTCATCTCTTGGATCTGGGACGCGTGCGTCTCCAGTCATATGACGCCGCTGTAGACGATACTGATATACGCAGGGACTATTTCGAAAAGTCAGAGGAAGAGAGACGACTCGTCCAGAAACTCGATTGGTTCATGCTTCCTGCCCTTACCCTAGGCTGGTGGATCAAAAATGTCGACCAGAGTAATGTGAGCCCCCGTCTCCGGAGAAAGCCCCTCACTGATGCTCACATACAGCTTACCAACGCTTATGTTTCCGGTATGCAAGAGGATCTGAACATCAAGGGCAATCAATACACCTATATGCTCACCATCTACGCCGCGGTCGTGGCGGGCATGCAGCTGCCATCCAATTTTATCGCACTCAAAGTTCGACCCTCTTACTTTCTTGCCGCCAGCGAGATTGGATGGACCATTTTCACGTTTGCTCAAGCGGGTGCTCAGTCCTACCAAGCGATGCAAGTTGCTCGACGGCGTTGAAGTCTCCCCGCTGACCGACAGGTATGGTTTCCGATTCTGTGTGGCCTTGTTCGAGTCTGCGTACTATCCCATATGCTTTTTCGTGTTGGGATCTTGGTACACCAAGCCCGAGGTGCGTTGTCGTCGATTGACGGACTGCTCACCCACGGGCGCTAACAAGTCCAGCTGGCCAAGCGGATATCTTTATGGTTCATCGCGTCCCCTGCTGGGTCAGCCTTCTCAGGTTTTATGCAAGCGGCCATCTACAAGACTCTCAACGGTAAAGCTGGCTTGGCTGGATGGCGCTGGCTCTTTGTCATCGGCGGCCTGATGGTACGCGTTTCCGAAGTCCATGGATCTCGGCACTGACGCGACCAGTCTGTCCCTATTGGGGTCATCTTGTTCTTCTTTGTGCCCGACTTCCCCGAGAACACGCGCGCGTGGTACCTCAATGACCGCGAGAAAGAACTCGTGAAGGAGCGCATGGCCCGGAACGGCACGGCGGCAGTGCACACCGAGATCAACAAACAAGTCATCATCGATTCGCTCAAAACCTGGCAGTTCTGGACCTTCGTTCCCTACTTTACGTTCATCGCCATTGGCGTGACGGTCAACACCCAGTTCGCCGTCTACCTGAAAGCCTACAAGTACAGCGTCACGCTCCGCAACGTCATGCCCGCGTCTTCCAACTGCATACAGATCGTGACCATCATCTTCTATTCTTGGGTCTCCGACCAGACAGTTAAGCGGTGGGGTCGGGCCCCAATCATGTTCTGGACATCGATATTGCTCCTGTTCACCACGACAACGCTGTTCGTCTGGCCAAACAACAACACTCTTCGAGTCGCGGCTTTTATCATCAGCTACTGCTCTTACGAAACCGCCATCTTCTTCACGTGGGTTGCCGAAGCATGCGCCGGCAAGACGGAACAGAGAGCTTTCATCACCGGCTCGGCTACCGCCTTGTGGTACGCGACCAACGCCTGGCTCCCTACCATCATCTACAAGCAGACGGACGGGCCTCGGTTCAAGAAGGGATTCACGACCAGCTTTGCGTGCAACATCATTGGCTTGGTGCTTCTAGTCACGATTCAGTTGATGTGGATGCGGGATCGCAGACGTGCCGCGAAAGATGAGGCGGACAATGGCGCAGCAAAGGGTACACGGGAGCAGAGTACAGTAGCTTCCGACGCAGCAAGCGAGGAGAAGGCGCTTTATTGAAGTCGCTGAAATCGCGATCACAGAAAATGGGGAAGAGGGAGAACGAAGGGAGGTCGAGAGAGAGAAGAGATGTGGCGTTTGGCTGTGATAGATGGTGTCTAGAGGAGTTCTTCCATAATTTCGTCAAGTTGAGTCTTATGAATTGGCCATGTTCACGCCTGCAATCACATCGATGTGTCCTCTGCGAGGGACTTCAGAGCGCATGAATTGGACGTTCATGTGATGAGCCCTGCGAGTGGTTCTGGAGATCTGGACGGTGAATGTCGACTTCCTTCTCTTCACCTTTGATCGAATGCCACGCGGCACCGTACACTGCCAGCAGCGCAGTCTCCGCAAAATTACATGTGACAACAAATGCATGGGAGGGGGTATGTGGCCTGTGGCTCAGAACGAACCAGCTTCACGTGTTCTCAAGCCTGACCTAGTCTCGAGCAGGAATGGGTTCACCTGAAAGCGCCATGATGCGTATCATATGTCTGCGCTTGTACTGATCAGTGTCAAGCGTTGCAGTATGTTGACAGCGACGCTGGTCCCAGACAACAACTGTCCCTTCTGCGACCATCAGCACCACATCCTGCATGTCATGAAGGAAGTCGCTCACCCTCCCACTTGCAGCGGGCCTGGAAGTCCTGCGCCCTTGCTTGGTAGTCGAAAAGGAATCGCAAGAGATACTCGGATTCCTCGATTCGAAGACCTTCGACGTCTTTTGTGAAGAGTTCGTTGACGTAGAGTGCTCGGTCGCCCGTGACCGGGTGCTTGATGACCACTGGATGCAACGTGTTGAGCTCTTCGCGCAGCCTGGCCGTATCAGCTATGGACTTCGCGACCTGCTGGATATAGCGAAGAACACGTACACCATTGTCTTGCTCTTGTTGTTATCCGTATGGTGCGCGCGCAACCCGAGCAGGAAGTCCTTCATGTGATCCGAAAGTGCCTCAAAGGCGGCCACGCTGTCGGCCATGATCGTATCTCCACCGGTCCATCCTTCGTTCTCAAGTACGAAGAAGAACGTCACGCTCGGTGGCTGCTTCTCGTGACTTTGATCGTGGTGCCAATTTATCCTGGAAACCCTGTCGCCCCACAAGTTGCTGCAGCTCTCAGCACCTGTCCGACCAGCAATCGAGTGCGTAAGACTTACACCCTCTTTACGTCCGCGGCGGACTGATACATGACCGAAAACTCCTTGTGGTCTCCAGCGTGCGGGGCCTTGAAGTGCTGATGCAGTGGCCCAAAGTGCCGCACCGTATCCAGTTGTTTCTGCATGCCCGCATCCTTGAAATCCTGTTTTCGAAATACGGCAAATCCTCTTTGTGCGACAAGTAACCCGAGCTCGTCGAGGCCTGCAGGGCTGAGAGCGGATACCTGGATACCTTCTACCTCTGTGCCGAAGCGAGGTGTGACTGGCGAGTGTTTGACGCCGGCTGGTAAAAGGTTCGGGAAGGACGGATCGGCACGGAAGGCGGGGTCGTCGTGTATGAAAGCTGGAGCTCTGTAGGGCCAATTAGAGAGGGTGTCTCCTGACCATAGAACGAGACTTACACTGTTACCTCCCCTTTGTCGGATACTGGCAGATAGTGGGGATAGAGTGGCTCCGTTCGCTCTGCAGGCTCCGCAATCCAAGGCATGGTGAGAGCAACGGTGCTAGGTAAGTGAGAGTCGAAGTTAGCGTACGTCTCGGTCGTTGATGGCTTCCACCTCCCCCATAAAAGATTGACTTAAATCTCTGTCCGCCGTACAATACAAAATGGCTCCATTCACAGCCCATGAAAGCGGCGGGTCATTCGACCGACTCCGCGGAGGAGCTGCGATGCAACGCTCATGCCAAGTTGTTGATGTGACATACAGCGAGGTTTACAACGCAATGGGGCAGCATGAAATCGTCGGATGTCGTCAGATCATGGATGTATCATACACTCGTCCAAATCCGCTTACATCCGCGGAGTTTGTGAGACTCGTCTTTTTCGCTGGAGTTGTTGCAATTGCAAAGTGCAGTTTTCCTCTTTCTGATTGAACGACATTGCGAGCAACACATTCTTCGCAATGTCCGCGGAGAAGCAGAGGTCCGCGGTGCCGAAGCAAGAATTGCGGTATCGACGGCGACAATATTTACAACTTGGGCTGACTACATCCCTTGAAGAGCTTCACGCGATATGGCGTCTTCGAGATTGCCAGACTTTCTGTGAGACGCTTCTCACAAAGTGCGACAGTTAAGCACGCAGACTCTTCCACAGTCAATCTTCAGATCGAAATGAGAGTTATTTCGGTAGCCGCTCTGCTGGTAGGGGTGGTCTCAGCAACGCCCCTCGCAAAGGTCGCTTCGCAAGCTGTCCTCGACATTCCTCCTGGTTCGGAGCCATCAGACCAACACTATCCGCTGGCTCGTCCGGTCGACCCATTGAAACATGTTGTCCCGGACGGTGTTGTCGAAGCTCTGGCAGCCCATCCAGAGGACCCAGTAGCTGCGCTTCTCTACGCTCAACCAGAACGAGCAGCCGAGCTTGCCGAATCGCGCTTGCTCGAGGTGTCGGGTTCGGAATCAGCAGTATGGATGACCGAGGGCGACAAACTTCGTCTTCGCCAGGAGGGCAAGTTCTTCCTTGATATCACTGATCGCGAGGAGTTGCAGCGGAAAGACGGCGCCGTAGGTGTTACGGCTGGCAATCCTAGTCAGTCCTTGCGCATACGTCTGCATGGCCCAATACAATGATTCTAACGACCAGCACTGCCTCAATTCGTGCATCAACAATGGGTGTGGCGACACTTTCCCGACATCTCTGTCGAGCGCATCAGCAAAGATCTCAAGCATCTCACATCATACTTCAACCGCTATTTCCAGAGTGTAGAGGGGGAGAAAGCCGCCCGGTGGCTACACGACGAAGTGCAAGGTGTCCGTACTGCCACCTTTTATTCAGTCGCTCAACTGATAGTTGGCAGATCATCGCCGACTCCCCTTTCCCCCAATACATCTCTCTCGAGTATTATACTCATCGATTCCGCCAACCGTCCATTATCGCGCGGTTTGAGGCGTTTGCCCGAAACCATTCAAAGCCCCTGACGATTATCGGCACGCATTTCGACGCCTCGAACTATCTCTTTCCCCTTCTACCTGCTCCCGGTGCAGACGACGATGCTTCTGGCACGGTCACGCTCTTGGAGGCGTTTCGAGTTCTTGTCAACCGGGGATTCATACCGGAGAAGAACCCGGTAGAGTTCCATTGGTACGCGGGAGAGGAGACTGGCTTGTTGGGCAGTCTAGATGTGGCTCAGTGGAACAAGGACTCCAATAATTTGGTAGGGTCCGTACTCGACTTGGTGGGTTCTTGCTTGCTATCCGATAGCCACAAAAGCTGATGTGACAGAGTAGAACCGGATTCGTCAAGCGCAACGCGACGCAGCAGATATCGGTCGTGCGCACTGAAGCGAACCCAGACCTGACGGATTGGGTGGCAAGGTTGGCAAAGGAGTACATCTCGCTTCCGGTACAGGTTGTTGACCTGCCCAAGTGAGTTCAAGCCCACGCGGCTGGAGAGCGGCCTGTCTTCACTCGGAGCCCAGACGTAGTTGCTGACCTCAGGACCGAAGGGAGCGGCTGGAACGAGCACAAAGGCTCCGACTACATTGCTTGGACGCGATATGGATACCCGTCAGCGTTCGCCACGGGATCTGACCCGAACGGCGGCATAAGCCCCCACATACACACCGAGAAGGACACCCTTGACCTCGACGACGAGACAGGCTACTTCTCCATCGAGGTGAGCATCGGAGACTTGTGGCCATACGCCACGCTGACTGTTCAGCACGTCAAGCACTTCACCCAACTGGCTATCGCATTTGTGCTTGAGCAAGCCGGCATGTCACTGGAGCATACTCCGCGGAAGGATTGGCCGGGCTTTCCTTCTAAGTCGTAGTAGTGACTCTGCTCCGAGCTCGCTGGCAGCCGAGTGATATGCGATGCAAAGCAGTAGGCTGGGGACAGGGCGACGTTCACTCGCCATGCGGATGCTGAAGGACCATATCACTTGCCCGACACCAGAACTCGAAGGGAGATGTAGGCCATGAGGCAAATGCTCGTAATGATGGCGGACGGCCATTCAACAACTGTGCAAACCAAAAGCTACTCGACCTAGGCCACTTCTTTGAATAGACTTGTTCCTTATTCGGGTTCGTTCTTACCTTTCAAATTTGCTCGATGTGATACACGCCGGCCTGTTGAATGTGAGCCTCGATCACCGTGCTGTGGAAGATAAATTACGTTGGGTTTGTCGTCCTGTTCATGTCCGCCTTCGACATCGTCGCCCTTGTTGCCGTCAACCGTTCGTCCGGCTTCGATGGCGGCAATGCGGGCGCCGACGCCGGTCGTCTTTGCCCCAGCAAATTGCCATGCCCACAGACGTCTACCAGGATTAGTCGCGCTCTAACTCGTCGATGACAACTCACTTCTCGAATAGTTCGTCTGTCTCTTCGAGCGAGCGGCCTTGTAGCTCAGGAACAAAGAAGAGGGCGAATAGGAAGGAGAGAGTCGAGATGCCGGCAAAGATCCACCCGACCTTGGCTCCAAGATGGGCACCGGGAGTGCCGAGGAGGTAGGGAATGGAGTATGTGACCGTAAAGGCTGCCAAGACATCCCATGAGGTGGCCCACGACATGACTGAGAGTGAGCCCCAGCCGTTGGCGGATGACGAGAGACTTGCTCTTCTTTCTCATCTTGGTACCACCGATCTCTGAAGTGACAATGTAACAGGCAGTGCTGAGCGAGACCTTTTCGACACACGAGAACAGGATGATACTGGCGATAACCGCATGCGTTCCTGCCTCTGTTGGTCGCGGCCCGCCACCGATGCCAGCCACGATGCACATGAAGGGGATCTGCAGAAAGGCGCCGGTGATGAGGATGGGTCGGCGACCAAAGTTGGCGTACAAGAAGAGACCTGAGAGGACAGCGACGAGTCCACAGGCAGCCGAGATGCAGGTATAGGTGAACGACATGGAGCCGAGACCCATCTGGACGTAGAAAGTGGCTCCATAGACGTTGATGAACTGCCCGCCAGTGGTCTGCTGGAAGATGAAGAGGAACTGGGCGATCTTGATACTGTCAGTATCCTCAGTCCACAGTACATGGAGTTACAACGCACAAGGGATCGTCGGAGGTAAGTGCCCCGAAAGAGGTCGAGCCAACTACCGTCATCCCTACTTGCCGCCTCGACGACTGCCTGTTCAAGCGCCTCGAGCTCGAGGACGGTTCTGCCGCTGTTGACATCCTCCTCGCTTCGCAGCTTGTCGAGGTTTGCCAGGGCCTCGTCCTTTCTGCCGCGAGAAATAAGCCAACGGGGCGACTCTGAGCTCGGTCAGCCGATCGTTCATACCCACGCGCTCGAGGAGAGAACCGACCTTGAGTTGAGAAGACCCCGAGGAGCATGATTACCGCCGGGATAAGTTGCATTGCCGTGGGGACTAACCATCCCTTCTCCTTCTTCTCGGTGGCATACGCTCGGCCCATGAGGTTTCCCCACAAGTTGCCGACGCCAAGCAGGAAGGCCACCGAGCCCGAGAAGAACGGCCTGATCTCGGGCGGGCAGATCTCTGAGGTGTACGATGGTACGGCGTTCTCGACCAGACCCACAGCGAGGTATGCGATCACTCGACCGATAGAGACTTTTCAATGGGTCAGGAATAGCTGGCAAGGGCAGGCGGTCCAGGATCCGACTTACATTGGATCCACTCTTTTGCAGTCATCTCGACTGGAGGTTAGCTGCTGGTCTACACCCTTGCCGTCAAATATATATTGAAGGTAGAACGCACTGATGACGGCGATGATCTGCAGCACGGCCACGATGCACCTGTTCTCAATCAACCCCATGGCCTCCGCAAATTATTCATCGGGGCCACGTACATGATGTACCGGTAGCCAACTTTTTCGAGGAGGGGTTCGAAGAGCATAGTTCCCGTGATCTTGCCGGGCCAGACGACTAGATTATCGTCAACATTTCTATTGACAGACTAGATTGATGGACGTACCAGAGTTCATGACCGACTTTCGATGGGAGGACAGGGCTTTCTTACCGTTGATATTCTCCCCGAACTGGTTGAGGAAGGCAGGCAGCGCCTGGAGCGACCCAAACATGGCAACATCACTTCGCCCGTCAGCGCAATGCAAAGGGTGGAGGTGGTCGTCCGGGCTGGTGACTCACTAGCCGAACAGGAGGGAACCAAAAGCGTAGAGCACGCAGCAGTACCAAAGCCTAGAAGTGGTGTGAGACCAGCGCGACATGAGCTTGGCATCGGACATGATGGATGCCTTTGCCACTCCGTGTCCGTGAAGTCCGTGTGGAGAAAGGACATGATGCGGGGGACATGACACTGGGTGTTTTATGTAGTCCCACCGGAATCCCGCAGACCCCCGCAAAGACCCCCAGATAATTTGGAATGCCAGAGAGACCTTAATGGACTAAGGGCGGAGATGACATGTCGTAAGTGGCTTCTTCTGCGCCCGATCGCAGAGGGTCAAAGAAGCATACTTACTCCGTAGACTCCGCCCTTAGCCCGCCTTCGTGATCTGCTAATTGCTGTTTGGGAATCGCACTCACTTTTGGGAATTCGGCGATGTCAGCGGCTCATTAACCGAATGAGGACCACTGACGTCTCTCCTCGTCCACCAACAACTACTCGGACGAGGCTTCCTTGACTCGACCGTCCGGTGCGATCTGCCTCCTCGCCCCGCATCCTCGAGGAACGTCAATACTCCAGCCAAAGGCCGTTCTTCGTTATCTGCTTGTGATTTCGGGAATACATCAGACCGTCGTACACCCACCTTCTTCGACACCTGCAAACGCTCGACGGCCCTATCATCAACTGTCCTCTTGTCGAGACACGACTATACTCCAGCCAAAGACCGTTCTTCGTTATCTGCTTGAGATTTCGGGAATCTCCCCACTGCAGTTCGTCACCTGTTGGGAATTCTGTGACTCTCCCTCTTTGAACCTCCTTCCTCAGCCCCGAGTTCGCCCCATCTTCCCCGTATCTTTGCCCTTTCTAGACCGTCGTCGGCTCGAGCGCAACAGTGTGGTCGACAACTCTCGACAAAAGCGACAAGTCACTTCTGCCGCACCAACAACAGAAGCCACCCAGCCGAGCATCCGCCACAACAGTAGCAATGGGACACAAGAACATCCTCACGATCATTGCCGATGACCTGGGTGCCGCCTACATCGGTGCCTACGGGTCCAAGACAGTCACCACGCCCAACCTCGACAAATTTGCCACTCAAGGTGTGCGTTTCAGCATGGCCTTCGCGAGCACAGCGAGCTGTTCGGGCAGTCGTTCGACCATCTATACAGGCCTTCACACGCACCAAAATGGTGAGTCATCTTTTTCAGCAACTTGTCAGCCGACACGACAGACGTCACTGAGTTTGAACAGGCCAGTACGGTCTGAACAGCATTCTCACCCATTTTCAGACCTTCGAGTTCGTCGACACCCTTCCTGACCTCTTCAACAAGGCCGGATACCTGACTGGGTGAGCCGGCCAGCATTGCAGTTCTTCCACATTGGAAGCTTACCCGACAGCATTGTCGGCAAGGTCCATGTAGGGGTGCGAAAAACGTATCCCTGGCAAGTCTACGACGACATCGAGACTCGTGACGCCGCACTCTTTGGTGATCACTGTGACGCCTTTTTCAAAAGGGCCAAATCCGAGGACAAAGCGTTCAACCTGATCGTCGGGTTCCATGATGTCCATCGCGACATGTCTCGAGGGGGATTCGCCAACGACAGTGGACCTTTTGACCCCCGAGTCAAGCCGTACAAGATCGATCCGAGCAAAGTGGACGTACCCGACTTTCTCAATGACGGACCTGTTCTGCGACAGGAGCTCGCAGAGTACTACGAGTGTATCAATCGGTTCGACCAGGGCGTTGGTTTCATTCTGGACAATCTGAGGGCGAACGGATTGGAGGACGACACGTTGGTGATTGTCACGACAGACAACGGGCCGCCTTTCATCAACGCCAAGACGACGCTGTACGATTCAGGCGTGCACCTCCCGTTCATGGTTCGAAGTCCTTCACTATCACAGGAGGCCAGGGGTGGCATCAACCCGAATTTGCTCAGCTTTGTGGACATCCTCCCGACCATGTTGGACTACGCGGGCCTTCCAGCTGACTACCGCACAAAGGACATCTCCCCGCCCCGTATTGGTCGCAGCGTCCTGCCCATCCTCGACCGCAGGGACATTCTTCCTGCAGGAGAGTGGCAGGAGCACATTTTCTGCTCGCACACGTATCACCAGCGGGAGATGTACTGGCCAACTCGGGCAATCAGAACCTATCGCTGGAAGTATCACCGAAATATCGCACACCAGCTCAACTTTCCTTGGGCGTCCGACCTCTACGCCTCTCTGTCCTTTGAAGAGCTGAGGATGTCGGAGAAAGGCGGCCGGATCATGCTGGGGAAACGCTCACTTGAGGACTACATCCGACGACCTGCCGAGCAGCTGTACGACATGGACGCCGACCCTCTCGAGGTCAACGACCTGTCGCAAGACCCTCGATACGCCGACGTGCTGAAAGATCTCAGGGACAAGCTCGAAGCTTGGCAGTGGGACACCGAAGACCTTTGGTTCTTCCGTGACGGCGTGTGCATGCGAGATCTCAAGACCCACCTGGGCGATGACCACATGCTCATGCCGGATCGGTTCGACTTTGATCCCTCCAAGCAGAACCTACGTCACGGTGTCAAGGTCATGGATGTTAAGGGAGATCCCGACGGGCTAATTAGAGGCGGAGCATTGTACGCCGGCAAGAATGTGGACAAGGCCAAGGTAACCAAGGCTTAGCCATTGAGAGCATTGAGATGCATACCTAAATAGTGATCATACCTCCTTTCAGATTTGTCGGACGGGCATGCTCGATTGAGATCCTCTGCACAAGTAGTTTGCAGATTTGACAACCCACGGATAGTCGTTAAGTGGCAATGACTGGCACGGCCAATTGACGAAGCTTTGGGGCTATGCCGTAGCATGTCGAGCGAACCCTGCACAGTGGCAGCGGTTGCCGTCTTCTCAAATGGATCCAGCTAGTTGAGGCTCCGTTTCCACCATCTCGCGTGTGCCACGAGTAAGGAGCAGTCTCGCTGTTTTAGACATCATCGTAATCTAGAACGAGATTCCCGACTGGTCCCATGTCAACGCCTGATCCGGGAAGAACATGCCCCACGCATCCTGAGAAGCGAGCCAGTCTTGCAACTCCTTGGAGTGGTCGACGTTGGATAGACTGGTCGTGTCGAGGTTTGCGGTGGTCGAAACAGGAATATACTCGTCGTGCAGACCCACCAGGACCTCTCGGGCCATACGTGCTTCTTGCCAAACCGTTCCCAACCGCGCAAACAGTTCGAGCTGACGGATCAGTCGACGGTCACAACAAGTGAAGCCTGCGATACCGACACATTGGTTGAAGTTGTCCTGCTCTCTCCGCCAACCTTCGCTATTGTATATGGACCCCACACATTTGAGAAGAAAGACGGTGGCGGCTCCGAAGAGCGCGTTGACTGTGCCTATAAGCTGCCGAAGCGGAAGTGCCCCAAGCCAAACACTCACTATGATTGTGGTGTCCGAACCGAAAGCCATAGGTGCTGTCAAACAAGCGTACAAGGCTTAGGATGGACGTCGCCGATAGATCACACTTTCCCTCGGACACCGGGCGTGACGCACGATAGAAAGGTCGGTGCACGAGGATGACACATAGGTGGTACGTGCAATGTAGCATCAGAACATGCGGCAAAGCGTTCTTCTCGGCTGGACGAAGGGGAAATTGGGCATGCCACTCGTCCAGCTGATGAGAGATGTCGGCGGCGAATCCTTCTCGGTTCGAAGTGGCGTTGGCAGAGTATCTGCGGTCAGCTCTTCATACGCAGGCCTACTTGATCGCCAAACGATTGGGTGATCAGGGCGTGGGCTATCACTGCCAGGCGAGCTGTCCAATGAAATGTCGTAGACACCATCGAGCGCGTCCCGCTCATGATAAGACCTGGACACGGGGAGCGGGCCGCAGGTGCCAGCCGGGGGGCTACCCATGGTGTGTCGTCCATTACCTGGTTGATGCGGGGGAAAGGGACTTGAGCTGGCCCGACCATCGGCGCTCGTCCGCCAGCCACACCTCGGATCTAAGGGATCAGATTGAGAGTATGTGTGGATTGATCCACGCACCGTATCCAAGAGGAACGTGGTCCAAAATCCGTAATCTCTCGAATCTCGCTCCTGTTCCGTCATGTGGCCCCTCGTGACGTAGCTCGAGCACTGCTTGTGAGCTTCAGAACGGTACATGTGTTGACAAAGCTCACATCAACGTTCAGACCCATGACATTGACTGCGGCGATTGGCATACCCGAGTGAAGGTAGCCAGTGCTGTATGGCCTCTCCCATGACTCGGGCCCTCGGCTGTGCGTAGCCATGCGGTAGAAATGAACGGCACTGCTGTTCAGCTTGTCCCCGTCGGAATCGGTCAGGAAGATTTACAGCGCAAACATGTGCAACCCCCGTAGTGAGCTGAGGGTGGGTTGATCGCTCTCGAGCAAGAGGAGCGGGTAGCAATGCTGCACAAAGGCGGCCTCAAAGCGCCGTATCAACTCCGGTTCCTCCTCGCGGATCAAATGCAATCCAATATAAAGAATGCAGCAATGCAGAAGCGGTGAGTAGTGGGCGGTTCTGGAGAGTCCCGTCGAATCACCAGCATGCGACCCTCGACTGGTATCGCTCTGCAACATGTCCGCCTTGAAAGCTGGCATGTCCACCAGCAGTAACCAGGGCGCGTAGAATGCCGAGAAGTATTCCAAAGCTTTGTCGTGTGTTGCGCGATCGATGTTGAGGGAGGGCGGAAGATGTCGGGCCCAGTCCAGCCGGTCTCCCGATCGTAAAGGCTGCTCGTTTGGCGACTGGGACATGACTGATCGACGAGGAGCCTTGTATGTCCAGAGCGAGGTAGGGCCAAAGTGCAACAGAGAGCCGCCTGCATCTTCGACCCGCTGGTTCGTGAGCACAAAACCGCGTGTCATGCGGGCTTACCGAGAAGCGCTCGGGATCAGAAGACGCTCCTGCTACGGTAAGGAGCGAGGTCTCGGTGATCGGGGAGGTCCCTGGTGGAACGATCGGGTTCTGTTGTTCGGTGGATGACGAGGCAAAGGGCATGGAGGTGTTGGTCATGGTGTACAGAACCGTGTCCTGCCGGGGCTGATTGTTTGGTATCGCAATGGGCAGGGTCTGCAAGGGTGTGGTCGGGATGGGATCGACCTGCATGGGGACCACTGGCTGAGCAGGGGTTGCTCTCGACGGTATCACGTCGATCAGGTTCTGAATGAGGTTCTCAAAACGATCCATCCTTGACTTGATGTCGTCCATCTGCTCAGCGTGGGTTCTAGCGGCTCGTCAGCTGGAGTCTACCAGTCCCACAGCCAATGCTCACTTGCGCTTGTCCTCGTCTTTGTATTCGCATGCCGTCCCTCGGTCTCTGCAGGCGACGCACTGCGGTTTATGTCCATCGCATCGCATTTTGCTGAGAAGACTATCAGCTCAGTTCCCCCAGGTACAGGGTCCAACACTCACCGGCGACGACAGGCATCGCATGCTCGAGAGACATGCGTGACATGACGACTTCCCGTTCTCGAGTTCCGGGCAGTCTCACTCGAGGTCGAAGCGCTCCGTGCTCGAGGCATGGGAACGTGAATTTAAGAAGAGGTAAGGAGACAGCAAACAACAGAATGGACCCGGGAACCAGTTGCCCCGATAAGCCCTGTGACAGGTCGGGCCGACGGCCGGCCCACTCCTAACGATTTGAGGGGCTGTGAATGGCAAGCTTTCCATTTCAACCGAGTGCATCCGTCTGATGAACTAAGATTGCTTTCGAGGCTTGCTAGTCTCCAGCAGAGTGGGCGGCAGACGATACATGTGCAATACTACATTCACATTCTAATCACACTCGGCCTGTGTCTGCGAATACTGGGAGACGCTACCGTTCGCACGCGAGAACGGCGGAGGCTGGGAGCCAGCCTTGGTCGTCAGTGCCGGTTTGCTCTCTTGAGCAGCAATGTCGGTGACCTCATCGGGCGGAGTGCCCCATCCACCAGCACCGGGTGTGTGGATGATCAACTGCTCGCCTACTCGCAAGCTGCGACCGAGTCAGCAAAATGCCACCATCGGACAGGTGTGCGACTTACTTGACGTGAGCGGACGGCTTGAGCTTGACAAGTCGCAGACCTCCTTCCTCGGTCAGCATGTTGATGTATGATGCCCCACGCTCCCCGTCTTTCCCTCCGTGGACGCCATGGGGCGCGATCACACGCCGGTGCGCATCTGAGGCTGCCTCCATGGGCGCACGGGCCTCGTACACACGCCGAATACCGTCTCCACCGCGGAACTTGCCCGCACCGCCGGTCCCGCGACGGATGCTGAACTCGCGTAGAATAGCGGGGAACCGGCTCTCGAGAACCTCCAGGTCTCCAATACGCGTGTTGGTCATGTTGACGTGCACCGCTGATTGTCCGTGCCATGTTGGCCCTGCGGAACCTCCGCCGCACGCTGCACGGATCAGCACAGACCACTCTGTGTGTGTATGTGTGTGTGTTGACAACTCACTCGTCTCCTGCCAAGTATACTTCTTGTACAACAGGTGAGTGCCGCTCATAGTGCCGTTGGACCCTGACATGGCGTCAAAGGCTGTGAAGACGATGTCGGCCACCCTTTGAGCGACCTCGCCGTTACTGAAAAGTCAGTCTCGACTCGGTGCAAGTAGCAAAGTAACTTACCCATTAGATACCGCGGCATTCTTCGACGCAGACAGGACCGAGCCAGAGGGTATGATGACCTCGAGCGGTGCGAGCACACCTGCGTTCATGGGAATATCTGTCTGCGACATGGTCCGCAAGCAATACAGGATGCCGGAGCGGGTAACCGCTTCGGGCGCGTTGAAGTTTGAAAGCACCTCAGGACCAGTGCCGGTAAAGTCGAAGACACCGCTTCCATCCTCCTTCACAGTGACCTTGAGCTTGACAACTGTGCCTTCATCAAAGTAGTCTGTGGCCTGATAGACCTTGCCCGCATGGGGGCGTAGTGCATCTCGGGTACAAGCCTCGGCATTATCGCGGATGGCTACAGTCAGCTGATCATCGCCAGTGCATCGTCTGAGCGCTCACCCTTCATGTAGAAGTGAACCACGTCCTTGCCGTATTCGTCAAAGAGGGCATGTAGCTGAGTAGTACCGACAGCGCAAGCCGAGCATTGGGCCTTGATGTCCGAAATGTTATGATCCAGACGCTTCGTGGCTTTGCACCCGGGGAAGTCACCAGCCCTCATGAACGCCTCGACAATCTCTTCCTCATTGAATACCCCATCGCGTACCGCAAAGGTCGACTCGAATGAGACACCCTCTTCCTGCCGGACGATAGCAGCAGGGTTGTGAGGGTTGCCTCCCAGCCCTCCAATGTCGGTGTGATGCCCTCGGGCAGCCACCCAGAAAAGAATGGTTTTGCCCTCGTCGTCAAATACCGGCTGGATGACCTAACACCATCAGCCCAGAGACTGTGTCTAGATAGAGAGCCTCACGGTAAGATCCGGAAGATGGCCACCACCTGCTTCTGGCGTGTTGGAAAGGAGGAGATCGCCAGGTCGAAGTTCACCTTTACGCCTCTGGGCCTGATACATGACCGCGTACTGCATCGAGCCCAAGTGCGCAGGAACGTTTGGAGCGTTCGCTACCAGCTCACCTCCGGCATCGAAAAGAGCACACGAGAAGCTCTGTATCAGCATGACTGTCAACCGTGTCCAAGCCACCACCCACTCGAGACGCTCTTTGATCGCCACCGATACGGCCGTCTTCTGCAAGGCTCGGCACATCTGCTCGGCGATGCCCATGAATCGGTGGCTAAAGATGGACAGTTGGATAGGGTCGACCGATGTCAGGTCGATTGTCTTGCGCGGGCCGAGGCCGACATCGATGCTGGTAGCATCAGCACTTTGCCCTTGCCAGCGTAGAAGTCGACTCACATGATGTGCGACTTGAGGATCCGTGCGACGTTTTGTGGGTGAAGCACGACGGTCTGCGTGCTATCGAGGATGATACCAGGGCCGTGCACTTTCATGCCAGGTGCAAGGTCGCTGAGGCGATAAAGGGGGATGTCGACAAAATGGCCGATCTCCTCAAAGTACGTTGACGTCTGGGCGAAAGCCTTTGGTTCCCGGACGGGCGCCGTACTGGTCTCATACTGTCGTAGCTCCTCGACGTACGGCGACTGCTCGCTGAGGTCTTCTGAAACAGTTTTGGAGGTCGCACGGACACGAATGGCAGCGACAGCGATAGGGGCGTCCAACGAGAAGGCAAACTCGCGCTTGTGCTCTTCGACGAAAGCGCGGATGTAGTCGCCATCCTCGGGTCGGAGGATCATGAGGGTCGTGTCCGAACCCTGGTATTGCAGGTTGAGGTAGAGATCATAGACGACCGAGTCTTCGCTGACACCTTGGGCCAAGAGGCGCTCGAGTGCCCGAGCCTTGAGACCTCGGAACCGCTCATCAATGACTGGGAGTGCTTCAGCCGAGTATTCTTGCACAAACGGCTCCGAGACGTCGACAGCAACATCGGCCAGGGCCATTCCGTAGGCCGAGAGGATGGACGAGTATCTGAGGGTCAGTCCTGTCTTCCTTCTAGGAGAGCCACAATGGGGACTGACTTGTGGACGATGACATTGTGCATGCCCAGCATGGCAGCAAGAGCTGTTGCATGCTGACCACCCGCCCCACCGAAACAGCTCAAGTTGTGCGAGCTCGTCCGGAATCCACGCTGTTCAGTCAAAGCGCGAATCGGACGCGCCATCGACGAGTCGGCGACGTTGATGAAACCGCAAGCGACCTCGGCGGGCGACAATGAGGTACCGGTCTCCGCGTTGATTTCCTTCGTCAGCGCCTCGAACTTCTGCTTGACGATGTCATAGTCGAGAGGCATGTCCTCTGTCGGACCGAAGACTATGTGGATAAGCTTCATCCTGTTGGGTTAGAGGAACTCACTTTTGGGGAAGGAATCGATGTGCAACCGCCCGAGGAACAGGTTTGCATCGGTCACAGTCAGGGGACCGCCCTTACGATAACAAGCAGGTCCCGGGTGAGCGCCAGCAGATTCTGGGCCAACATTGAACTTCTTGTTGCGGTATGTGAGAATGGAGCCACCGCCAGCAGCGACCGTGTTGATGTCGAGTTGAGGGACCTGCACCGTGATGCCTGCAGTTGTCGTCTCGAAGACATGCTCATAGGTCCCACTGAAGCGGGAGACATCGGTGGACTGCTCATCAGCACTGTTGCTTTCGAAGACTTGACCGGCTTACCGTACCGCCCATGTCAAAGCCGACTACAGGCGATCCTTCCAGAGGATCATAAGAGGTACGGGCAAAGCCCACAACACCTCCTGCCGGGCCAGCTGGACGTCAGCTCTAGTCTCTGCTCAGACGGCGCTCAGACGGCGCTCAGACTCACACAAAATGGCTCTGAGACCTGAGAACTTCCGGAAATCTGCCAGTGCTCCATCAGATTGCATGAAGGATACCCGGCATTGGGAGTCCTCAAGTCTACCCTCGAATCCCTTGGCGAAGCCGTTCAAGTAACGCTTGACCTCTGGGGTGAGGTAGGCATCGGCGGTAGCGGATTGTCCGCGAGCAATGAGACCGATACGGGCCTCGATGTCCGCCGAGACGCTGACATTGTCGAATCCCATCGAGCGGGCGAGCTCTGCGACTCGGTGCTCATGCTCGGGCAGGAGGTACGAGTGGGCAAATACAACTGCCAAGGAGCGGTAGCCCTCGTCCTTCAGACTTTGAAGCTTGGCAGCGACCTCTTCCATATCTGTTACGCTCATCAGCATTGTCCTCTGGTGCTAGAGTCGCTGCTCACCGATAGGCTTCAGCTGCCGAACAATGACCCCACTGCTCGTCTTGATGAGCTTGTCGCCGTTGTCCGCTTCGGTCTTTCCCTCTTCAATGAACTCGTTCCACTCTGGGATGATCCGCTCGTCAATCTCGACCACTTTGCTGTACAGCACGTCGGGCTTCTTGACGGCGAACTGGAACAGAAAGGGTCGCGTTTGGAAAGCAATCTCAAGTGCATCGGCGTGACCACGGGTCTGTGCGTTAGCGATGCTCCTGTCAGCAATGACAAGACTCACAATGAGAAGAGCACACCGCTCTCCCTTGCGTTCCAGCAAGGCATTCGTGGCTACGGTCGTACCCATGCGCAGGTACTCTATCCGCGAAGTGTCGATGGGCTGGCCGCGAGGAATCTTCTCTCCAGTGTACCACTCCAACACCCGACGGACACCCTCGGTGGGCGCATCGGGGTAGCTGCCTGTCAGCGCTGTCATATTCGTCATGGAGGTTTCCCTCACTTGTCCGGGTCGACACTGAGCAGCTTGACCAGGTGGTCACCTTTGGTCTCGCTCAAGGCGATGACATCCTATGCGTCAGCAGCTGAACAGCTTCGGTACAGCTCAAGGGGACTCACACAGAAAGTGCCTCCTCTGTCGATACAGATCTTTACCTTGTCGGTCACCGCGACTGGCATGATGGCGACTTTGATGGCATACAAAGTGGGTAGTGAGGCTGTCGCAAGCAACTCGCGCAGCTCATTTGACGGCTACCTTTGCACTTGCGCAAACGGTCCCTCGGTCACCTCCAGCCAACGGCCGACTCACAGTCCGCATAACGTTCGGAAACCGTCTTTCTTTCTGCGGAATCCGGCTCCGGGACCCGGTTGCTCTCGGGGAAAAGCTAACTTTGGGTTCATCTGTCCCGATAAGCATCAATTGACCAGACTTGCTGGAGGATGCCCGAAGAGAGAGGAGTCGACTGGAGGCAGATTCCTCCTCTCACACTCCATGTATAGACCTGTCGCTGGCATGATGGCTCCTAAGGGGGCACATCCACGTATTCCGACCTGCTTCACTGCTCTAAGTCCTGCATGGAAGCGTGAAATAGCTCGTCTCTTACAAAAAGCGCGAGGGTCCGCGTTCATCTTTCAAAAATAATATCCGAAAAGGAAAGTCCCGACCTTCTGTTGTATACCATCCACGCTGCCCATTGGATGTATGTACGTCGACCGGTTCCTGAGGCGTCCTACCACCTTCCAAAGTGGTGACAGAACCTGGAGCCCGGAGCGTGAAACCCGACAAGAGGGGAGAGTGTGCAAGATTAGCAGCGGGCTTTCGTCTAGCTACGCCTTCACCGGGTGTGGTGGGCCTCTACAATCTGCCCCACGCTCGATCCGCATACCAACCTACTCCTCTCTTCTTCACAACGTGGATGCCTCAGAGACGAAACATGAGTGGTATGCAAGGGTAGTACTACAAACGCTATTCGTGCTTCCAGCCTGCCACGTCCGCCAGATCCTTTGGCTGAGGGCCTTCTCTCCCCGTCTCGCCCTTCTTGTTCAGCTCTGGGCGCCACTTCCACCGCTCCGAATCCTCGGGGGAGAGCTGCATCGTTAGATGCAGAACAATGACTTCTTCTTAGGCATGAAAGCTTACCTTGCCCTCCACAGCATCCGCCACGTACCGTCCAACAATTGGTAGCATCTTGAAAGTGTGTCCACAGTCTCCCGTAGCCAATGTCAGACCGTCGTATTGAGGATGACGACCTATCAACCAGTTGCCGTCGAACGAGTCGGTACACCAGCACATGGCCGTGTCAAACAGTTCCTTGTTCGAGAACTCGGGCATGAGGGTGTCGATGGTCCGTCGGATTGCGGCTAGGCCTTCGTCCGGTATGGTGTCTCTTGGGTTGAGTGCGTGTGCGCGAGGTACCGAGAGGTTCCGAGGGGCAGAGGCGCCAAAAGGCTGGCAGTCGGTGTAATGTGTGTAGCCCTCGAACTCGTTGACCCATTTCATCACCCCTTCGGCTGATGGCTCCATCGTGAAACCCTATTTCATCAGCCTTGATGCGCCTTCATGTCCTTAGCTTCTGAGATGACTCACGTACTCCGAGCAATACACGGGCGGGGTATCTCTGAGTGCCAACGTCTCCTCCGGCGTGAGCTGCATGTGCGCAAAAGTCCACCCCTACTCATGAGTACATGCCCATAGATAACGAGAACGCCGGTACTGACCTTCGACGTGCACTGCCCTTCGAGATCTAGCAAGACGGGCGACCACGCCCCGGTAGCCATGATCACCTCTGAGCCCTCCCACTCGGTCCCATCTGCTGTTCGTACGCCCCGTACCGTTTTGCCGTCCGGGCCGAGCAGAAGCGATTTGAAAGTTCCCGAGTCTCCATACGAAGATTCGACTCCCAACGACTCGAGCTCTTTGCCAACTGCCCGGAGAGCATCACGGGCTGCCACCCAGCCTGCGTCCTCGCACCACAACCCCTTCCAGCCCTGCCGGGTCAGCACAAGACTAGAGCTGAAGCACAGCGTGACCCACATCGATGGATGCGTTCTGCAAATACGACGCTCTTCTCTTGATTGCCGGTCCATCCTCCAACCACTCCACGTTGGAGCTCCGACCGGTCTCACACGATAGCTCATACTGCTTTCGCAGCGTCCGTGCCCTCTCGTTGTCACAAGTGGCAAGATCAACCTGCCACTCAGTCCGACCTCCTCGGCGCTCGTACACGTCTTACCCACTCGGCCAGTCGCGTGCAGGAAGGGTCGAAATAGCTCGTCTGATACCCAAGCATCCCAAGCTTCGAAAGAGAGTCTTCCCCAGATGCCAGCGACATATTGAGTGCTAATCAACTGTTTGTGTGTGTACGCGTGAGCTCTTGTCCCCTTCCTTTGGGATCCTTTGATGTGCCTGAATCAGCTCAAAGGACGCTTGCGTACCTTGTTCATGTCGTTGCCAGCAGAGTTGGCTGATGGCGGTGCGAACATGTCGAGCAAGAGGATGTTGGTGTAGCCTCTCCTCGCAAGGTGCAGCGCGGTCGACGACCCCATGGTCCCCGCTCCGCCTACTACGATAATCTTGCTATCCTTGCTGACCATTTCGAGGCTCGTTGACTCGGGTTGAGGCCAGCTCGCGAAATGACTAATTGTAAATTCAACTGGCAATCTTGGACTCGGGTGGGCAACTCAGGTCCTATCTACGCCCGGATCCTACCGGAAAGCTGTTCGCGCCTTGCCGAATACCCCGAGGGCTGTCGGTGAATCCCAATCCGGACGCCTCCAAACCGCCGCTGAGATTTCCCCTGCGACTCCTTGTTCCCCCTTCCCATACCCAACAGCTTAAAGGTCGTGCGACAGATGCCAGTCCCCCTCGTTCCCACCAGCCTACCATCTCCTTGCTGCTCACGACACAATTGTATACCATGAACCACGACGAGGAGACCATCGTCTCTGGGGAGAAGACGGCGCCGTACCCCACTCACGAGAAGGGGGACGTTATCGAGGTGGATGAGGCTCACCGGGCACAGGTCAGTCCTCCTCGTGCTATCCAGTTCGAAAATCGCTGATATGGGAACAGTACGATGTCGGCGCTGGATTCCTCTCTGACCTCGCCGCTCGGCCCGATGCCGCCGAGATCATGGCACCTTGGTCCGCCAAGGAAGAGAAGCAGATGCGCCGCAAGGTGGGTGACATTGTGGTCGCCACCCCATCCAGCTAATGAGAGCAGTTTGATTTGATTGTACTGCCTTTGATCACTGCGTCGCTCATGATGGGTGGTATCGACAAGGTCATTCTCGGCACCTCTGCTACGTTTGGTCTCAAGACCGACCTCAACTTGGTTGGGCAAGAGTACTCCTGGACCAGCTCCATCAGTGCGTCGTCTCATCTATAGTCAGCACTGATACTGACCCACGAGTCTTCTTCGGGGCAATGAGCACCGTGTTCGTCCAGGGCTGGCTGTGCCAGAGGTTCCCAACAGGCAAAATCTTCTCTATCAACGTTTTTTTCTTCGGAGTCATGACGTTCGCTACCATCGGTGCCAAGAATGTGAGTCTACCATTGACAAGCAGAGCTGATCAAGAACAGTACTCAGGTCTGCTCGCATGCCGGTTTATACTCGGGATGTTCGAAGGCAGGTTGGAAACCCATGTTTCAAGTTTGTCGTTGATCGCTTTCAGGTCTGAATACCACCGGGGGAGGTCTGATGCTCGCCATGTTCTGGCGCAAAGAGGAGCGCGGCTGGCGCACCACGATCGCCTTCAACACCTTCAGCTCGATCGTCAACGGTCTCCTCTCGTTGGTGTTTTGCATCGCGTCTAAGATCGCTAGACTGATCCCAATCAAGCTTTGCGGTCCAGTTCTACACCCCTGGCTCTCTTTCCCGATGGCAGCTGCTTTACCTCATCACGGGGTGAGCTCCTTCGCGAGGTTGTTGCCTCATCGAAGACTAATCCGCCAGTCTCATCTCGGTATGCTTCGCCGTCTTGGACTGGTTCTGCCTCCCCGCCAACCCGACCAAGGCTTGGTGGCTCGTAGGTTCCAACTCAATGGGGGTAACGAGTGGAGACTCACTGTCAGACGGACCGACAAAAATACATCGCTGTCGAGCGCATGGCCGACCAGCACACCGGTATGATCAGTACTCGTGTAAGTACCTTTGACGTGCATCGACTGCAAGACTGGTGTTGACCAGTCAGTGGAAGTGGTCTCAGGCATGGGAGGCTCTTCTTGACTTCCGAACCTGGCTTTACTTCCTCATCTCTCTCACACTCAACATCCCCAACGGAGGTCTCACCGGTTTCTACGGTCTGGTCATTGCAGGATTCGGCTTCACCATCAAACAGAACGCGCTCATGCAGATCCCAACGGTGAGCTGGACTCCATGACTGACTAGCACTGTTTCTGCCTGCTGACTCACCAGGGAGTCATCAGTTTCTCGGCCGCTCTCTTCTGGGTCACTCTCGCCAAGTACACCAAGCGTCCCCTGTTGTGCTCTATCGGCTCCATCTTCGGTGAGTCGATCTGTCGAATGCGGAGTGGCAGAGCTGATCGGACAGTCCAGCTGGCAGCGACCATTGCCATCAAGCTTGTCCCCAGGACCAATGTTGCTGGATCCCTTGTGCCCCTATATATCCTTTACTCGTACTGGGCGTGAGTATTCGTCAAGTAGAGTGTTGACGAGGGCTCACAGATAGACCGTACATGGTGTTTGGGCAACTGGTCATGTACGCCAACGTCGCTGGCGCGTCAAAGAAAGTCGTCGTCTTCGGGGTCAGCTACATCGGCTACACAGCCGGCAACCTGATCGGTGAGTCTTGTTTCGTTGTCTCACCCCTTCTGACCATGCTAACACGCGACAGGCCCTCAATCATTCCGGTCCTCGGAAGCTCCTAGCTATCCGACCGCATACACCGTCATGCTTGCCGGGTACTGCGTGACCGTTCTCCTCCTCGTAATCTATGGCTGGCTCTGCTGGCGCGACAATAAGAAGAAGGTCATCGAGGAGGAAGAGTTCCGCAATGCCACTGACTCGCGAGAGCAGGCGGCAGCCGACTGGCAGGACTTGACGGACAAACAGGTCAATTCCTCGGTGTAGCTAAATGGCTCGTGCTGACGTACAACAGAACCCGTTCTTCAGGTACACCTACTAAACGCGGGGAGCGAGGGCGACGAGGGGGCGAGAAGAGGCGGCTGTGGTTTGTATGGCGAGATGGGCGGCAGGCAGGGGTGACAATGCGAGCGACAGGAAAGAGAGCTTTTTTATCAGAGACGATTCGAGTACATACATTTCTCTTGGAGCAGAGAGTCGACGAGCTTCTTTGGTCGGTACAGGATCACCACGGGTATAGTTGTAGAAAATGGTGATGCACAGCGTGGGAACGGTGCACGGCATATGGACTCATGGCGTGCAGTGCCAACAGCATACTGTACAAGGCTGCATTGGGCTCTCGTGGTCGTCAGTCTAGGCGGGGCCAAACTCCCAGGCTCGGATGGCAGCCTTCGCATCTTCCAGAACCTTTCTTCGGTGATTCAGCTCGGCGCGTTTCTCTTTCACATCTGCAGACTCGGCAAGCCACTTTGCGCAACGATTGAAGCCCTCCGAGGTGGTCAGCTGTAAGCGCTCGACCAGTGCCTGCCGCAGAACGACTGGCGCTGGGCAGACCAGTTCCTGATCGATGACACGCGGGATATTGTCGATGATTCGCTGGGCAGGTCAGGGTTGTCACCGGCGTCAGAAACGGAATAGGCATACCTTGAAGGCCACTTTCCAGTACGCGCAGACCAGTGCCAACACCTCGATCTCCCTCGTGTAGCGGTCCGTCGGGCGTAGTTTCGCCAAATCGGCCTCGCTCAAGCCCTCGAATCCAAGGCGTCGGAGACCAGCAAGCACTACTGTGACCGTTTGAGCACGGGTAGGACCGAACCCGTCATCTCGGGAAGCAACGGGATCGGGGTACCTCGTATCCATCAGGCGGGCTTGAATCTTTGACTTGACGTCTGCAAGATAGTGTGAGTTCATGGTGTAAGGGCGCAGCTCGAGCTCTGCCGTCTTGACAAGCAGCTCTCTGGTTCTCCCAACGAGACTGTCGAGCGTGTCGTCGACAATGTCCCTGTCATCATGAGTGTCCTTACGTCTCCTCCAAGGTGAGGACTCACCCGACAGCTCCGGGCAGATCGCCGTGCTTGTGTCTGCCAAAGACGCGGTGGATAGCCTCTTTCATGGCCTTCTGTATGACAGGGCAGATCTCTCCCAGAAGATCCTCGGCCAGGTCCTTCCATGAAGAGGTGCACTTGCTGATCAGCATGTTGGTGGCTGAAGGAGGTACCGTGCCGGGCAGCTCGCGCGTGATAGCACTTCGGGGTTAACACAAGACTCTGTATGGACGTACTCACAGCTCGATAGCTTTGTAGACAGCGGTGAGGTCCAGTACCTGGTACGTAGCTCCGCTGTCTCCTTCGCTGTCCTCATTGAATTCGGGCACCGCGAGAAGTGCATCGGCGAAAAACGCCTCCTCACCAGACCCCCCTCGTTCATCTTCAGTGAAAGGCTCGACGCGTGGACGAGTCGACCAGACTGTTTTTCGGTACTTTTGGTTGAGCGCATTGATCTCTTGAATGAGAGACTTGTCCTCGTCCCCGACAGTCTTCCCTCGTATGATCCGCTCAAATTGGTCTACGAGACCCAGCATCTCACCCACGGGTTCTTTGCTGGGCTCTTGACCAAGAGCAAATAGCTGCTCGTTGATGACTGTCGAGCGCTCTTTGATGTTGGCGATCACTTGGGGCAATCTGCTCATCAGCGCTTGTCCTTTAGCGCAGAGTGTATTCACTGACTGCTTGCGGATGAGGTTGAGCAGATGAGTGCTGAGAGCCGAAGATAGGTTTCTCGTGCCGAGACGATCCTTGAACGACAGGTCGTCGCACCATGGCGGGGTGTTCTTGAAAAACTGTGCTTCTTTCGCTCGAGCTTCCTCGAATGAGATCGACCGAGACAGCTCGTCCAGATCGGGTTGACGCGTCGCCTGAGTATCAGTTCCAGTTACGAAGCAGACGATTGACCTGTGTCAGCCCACAAAATACCCATGAATGAGCGGCTCGCGCTCGCCCTTGAGCACCTTGACCCAGCGGTCATTCTCCAGACCCTTGAGTGTGTCTACCTTTGTGAGAACCCCTATCGTGCGCCGACGTTCGGGATCGACGCCTCGAGCAAGCATGACGGCTTTCTGATTCTCAAAGTCGTCTGGCCGGTGCTCAGCGCTACCTGTAGCTCAAGGTCTGAGACGCACCTTTGGTCGTAATGACGAGGAGTATCAGGCACTCTCGCGAGATATAGCTCTTGACCAACTCCTCGACAAGAACGATGTCCGCGGGGTCTTTGTCGTGGGCGACCGAGGAGAAGATCCCCGGCAGATCGACAAGAGTCAGATCCGTCACATTGGGGCCCGAGATGTCGAGCACGATCACGTTCCTCGAGAATGACATGGTGGTGGTATCATTGTCATCGTCGAGCACATGATTCACGAATTTGGAGGAGGGCTCTTGAGGGTTGAGGATGGCTAGTTGAGCTCGTCGAATCACCTTGTCCACCTCGCCGGGCTCTTTGATGGGTTCACCAAAGTCTGTCTCCAGCCTCTGTGCGGTGGGCTGGGGGCCAGGTCAACAAGTTTCGGCTAAAGGCCCAATACTAACGACGAGCTCGGCACCTTCCTCGCTGACCTCTCGACGGATCTTGACTATGCATCTCTACTCCCGGTCCTCCTCGCTTCTGAGACGGACTTCGATGGGAACACGCGTACAGGTACCGTCGGCTCGAGGAAGGTTGATCTGATGTTGGTCGACGTGTTCTGACCTGACGCTTTGGACCTACACCTGAGATGGCCTCGATCAGAGACGACTTCCCACTGGACTGGTTGCCCGCAACAACAATAGTGGGTAGACTGCCTGATGAGCGAATGGTGTCCTTATGGGAAGCAACACGACGCACTCCACTTCGACCTCGGCACCCGTCGAACGAATCTTATTGACCAGGTCCATCAGCTCGCGCTTGTCGATCGCATACTGGCTGTCCATCAGACCCCTCGCAGGCATGGCCATCTTGACGGTCATATCGAGCGGTCCTCGCTGCGCGAGATGTCCAAACGAAGAGTAGAGGTAAGTTGCTTCTCATGAGTGGATCTTGGGCGATAGCCCAACACGTTGCACGCATCCGTCGTCCGGCCGATCAGACACGCCACGCTAAGAAGACACACAAGGTGCAGCCTGGCTAGCCGCCCCACCTTTCCCTATTGTTCGTATCCTTGCATCCTCGTTCAGTCATGGGGGCCAAAAGCCCACCCGTGATGATGAGGGCCTGGGACATTAAGATCACTGGACATGATTGAGGGTATCCGAACACGCTAAGAACACCCACTAGTTAGATAGACTGGTGCAACCCGGCGACCGGCGATCGGATGATCAGCAGCGCTTCAGCCTCCGACATGCGTTCTCCCCACTTGCCGTGTCGGGCTGACCTCCACAGCTCGAGAGTGAAGGCAAGGCCAATGACATCCTGTCTACGTTCGAGGCCGCGGCCAAGTCGTACTAGATGACTTGGGCCATGATAAATTCCGCCGAGCAGTTGGGCAAGGAACAGAGGAAAAAGAAGGGGAGAACTGATGTTCCTTCCTGGAGCTCTGAATGGAAGATGTAAACAAGCAGTCATGCACAGGTAGCATTTTGTGGTAGGGGCCGACTTGAAAAAGTCTCACC
The DNA here is from genome assembly GCA_024343385.1 of Tremella yokohamensis. NCBI lineage: Eukaryota > Fungi > Basidiomycota > Tremellomycetes > Tremellales > Tremellaceae > Tremella > Tremella yokohamensis. The sequence continues at coordinate 71,076 of BRDC01000017.1, read as the reverse complement.
AGTCACGTTCCGCTGAGGTGCTACCGAGAGAGATCAGCAGATGAGTTCATTCATTCGGACCGTCAATCTGGAGCTGTACAGTTGCAATCCTCCAGGGACCCGCTGACAGACTACTGTACCTAAGCTTTACCAAATCGCTTTTGCCTGATAGTCTTTCTGGCCTCCTTGAGCACATCTCGTCGACGTTTCAGATCGATGCGCTTCTCCGCCACGGATGGAGACTCGGAGAGCCACTTGGCGCACTGCTCGGCACCATGAGACGAGCTAAGCTGCAGCGACTCGATGAGGGCGTCATTGAGCACCCGAGATGCAGGACGAATGAATTCGTTATCGACGATACGCGGCACATTATCGATGATACGCTGAGTACCTCAGCAGCGGTCTCTGTTCCAGGTAAAAATTCCGTACTCACCTTGTAGGCTACCTGCCAATAGGCACGAACTTCAGCCATGACCTCCAGCTCCGTCTGCCACGGGTCGGTCGGTCGAAGCTTGGCGAGATCATCCTCAGTCACCCCAGTGTATCCCAGCTGATTCAGTCCCGCGAGAGTACTGCGCACCGTCTCGTCGAGATCGCCGGACTGGACTTTGGGATGTCGCTGATCCACCAACGTGGTCAGGAACTTGGCTTTATAGTCGGTAATGTAGTGCGAGTTCATCGTGAAAGGCTGAGAGTCGAGCTCGACCATTTTGGTCAACAACGCCCGGGCGTTCTTTGCCAAGACGCCTAGTTTCTCCTTGACGATCTCTCTAGCGCGATCAGCCCTGGGAGAAGGGACAAAGCAGATCTTACTTCACAGACTCCGGCAAGTCGCCGTGCTCATACCTCCCAAACTCCTCGCGACAAGCAACATCAAGGTGGTTTTGCATGATGGGCTTAATTGCGGACATCAAGTCCTCCGCACAACCTGCCCAATCATTCGTGTATCGAAGGATGAGTGCCTTTTTGGCTGCAGGCGGGACGTTGTTGGGCAGCTCTCGCGCTCTGGCCCTACGTTTCTTGAGCTCCACTGCAAAGCAAAGCTTTGAGACTCACTGATCGATCTGGTTTCTGACCATGTCGAGGGTAATTACATCGCCGTACATGTCTTCCACGTCCTCGTCTGCCCTTCGGCGAGCTCTGGCATATCGAGAAACGCGTCCCAAAGGAAATCTTGATCAAGTTCCTTCTTCTCGAGCTCTGTAGCCGTGAAGGGAAGGAAGTATGGTCGGGTGAGCCAGATGTGGTCCTTGTACATCTCGTACTGCGAGTTGAGCGCTTGAACGAGGGTCTTGTCTCTGTCTCCCGCTGTCTGGTCTTCGATGATCTTGACAAACTTGGTCACCAGGCTTAGCATGTCGCGGACAGGCTCCGAGCTGGGCTCGCTGCCCAGTGCTTCAAGCTCCCTACTGATGGCCGTGTACCTCTTGTTGATCTGCTCAATGACCGACGGCAGTCTGTAGGTCAGCTTAAGAGCACACGGCGGCTGGAGCATTGAACCTACTTCTGGCTGATGAGCTTGAGCAAGTGCGTGCTCAAAGCCGCAGACAGATTCTTGGTTCCGAGTCGCTCTTTGAGGTTTGTAGCCTCGCTCCAGGGACGAGTGCGCTGGAAAAAGTCGACCTCTTTGGCCCGTGCCTCTTCGAAGGGGATCGCTGCCGACAACTCGTCCAAATTCGGTTGGCGAGTCGCCTCGACTTTAGACGAAGACTTCTCAGTCGTTCTCGAATGACTCACATAGTAGCCGTGCAGCAATTGTTCTCGCTCCCCTCGCAGCACTTTAACCCAACGCTCATTCTCCAATCCTCGGAGCGTGTCTACCTTTGTCAAGACGCCAATAGTGCGCTTGCCATCGGGGTCCGCCTGGCGAGCAAGCATGACCGCTTTCTGATTCTCGATATCATCTGCGACTCAGCAGCGTATGAACAATTGCCTTGTGGTCTTCGCACCTTTTGTCGTGATCACGAGCAAGATCAAGCAGTCTTTCTTGATATAATCCTGGACAAGATTCTCGACAAACGTGATCTCCTTTGGATCTTGGCCTTTCGACACGGACGAGAAGATGCCCGGCAAGTCGACCAAGGTGAGGTCTGTGAGGTCTGGACCAGAAATTTCGAGCACGACAACATTGCGAGAGAAAGAAATACTGCGCACTTCCCCCGCATCCAAGTCGTAGTTGACATACTTGTCCACCGATGTCTCGTGAGGGTTGAGAATGGCCAGTTGGGCCTGACGGATGACTTTCTCGACGCTCTCAGGATCGGTCAGCGGTGGACCAAAGTCCACTTCGGGCTTCTGGCAGGTGGCCTGTGTGTCAGCGGCGACTTTGATGGGATGATGGAGCGATCAAAAGCATGGAGTGGATGCTCACATCAGTCTCGGCGCCATCCTGAGTGACTTCACGACGGATCTTCACGACGCATTGCCATGGTCCGTCATCATCACTTCGCAGCCGGACCTCGATGGGCACGCGAGTACAAGTGCCATCAGCACGGGGAAGGTTGATCTGAGATCGTCATCAGCAACGCTGTCTGCTGTTCGTGATGCCGGACACACCCCCGAGATCGCTTCGATCAACGATGATTTGCCGCTGGACTGATTGCCGGCGACCACGATGGTAGGCAGGCTACGTCGTAAGATGGAAGCATAGGCAAATGAAGAACATCACCCACTCGATCTCGACTGCGGCGCCAGTGCTTCGAATCTGGTTGACCAGTCCCATCAGCTCGCGCTTGTTACGCGCATACTCGCTCTGCATCAGACCGCGAGCGGTCGCCCGGGTATGTTTGGCGGTCATATCGAGGTGATCTACTTCGCACAACGAGTTGTAGAGAGATCAGTAATGCAAAAGATGATCAGAAGACGAGGTCGTCGACCTTGTGATGATGGTACGCTCGGTCAGTGCACAGTGAAGGCTGAGAAGCCCGGCCTGGCCGCTGTCACCTTCCCCCGGGCACAACGGCCAAGGAGATGTGCTGCTGATGCGCTGGGTCCTCTACATCAGTCCCCTCGCTCCTGACCAGAGACTTGAGACTTGAAACAAGGACAATCAGCGAACCGGGAAGACAATAAGGTCGCTTGGAGGATGAAACAAACATTCCGAGACCATCTTGTCATCTCTCTGACGTCAGCCAGCGACGTCGTCGTTTGACATTGTCTCTCATCCATAACATACTTGTCGCCCTTCTTAACCTGGATATGACCATGGTGACGACGGGCGCTGGACTGCTCGCCCGCATGGGAATGCGAGTCCCTATCATCCAAGCACCCATGGCGGGCGTCTCCACCCCTAAACTTGCAGCCGCAGTGTCCAACGCCGGCGGACTCGGATCTCTCGGTCTAGGCGCGTCAAGCGCCAATGCAGCTCGGCAGGCCATCCTAGACACCCAGAAGCTCCTCCACCCTGGTCGACCACTAGGCGTGAACCTCTTCGTGCATCCCAGCCCGCCGTCGCTGTCCTCTGCCGATCAGGCCCGGCAGGAGGAAAAGGAAAAACGATGGATGGAGAGATTCGCGCCCGTGTTCAAGGCGTACGACGTCGATGGGCCAACGACTCTACGGACAATCTACAAGTCTTTCTTGGACGATGGGGAGCCTGATGGACAGAGAGGCGGAGGCGAGATGCTCGCTGTGCTGCTCGAGACCAAACCCGCCGTCATCAGTTTTCACTTTGGCCTTCCATCGGCGTCTGTCCTCCACAAGCTCAAGGCATCGGGCGCGGTGTTGCTTGCGACCGCGACGAATGTGCGAGAGGCAGAGGATATCGCGAATGCTGGTCTGGATGGCATAGTAGCTCAGGGGTGGGAGGCGGGAGGTCATAGGGGCATGTTCGACACCACAGCAGAGGACGAACGACTGGATACCATCGCCCTCGTGCGACTCATACGTGACTCTCAACGCAAACGAGGTACATCATTACCTATCATTGCCGCTGGGGGAATCATGGATGGCCGAGGTGTACAAGAGGTGCTCAGTGAGGGCTGTATCGCCGCACAGCTCGGAACGGCCTTCGTCGGATGCCCAGAGTCCGCGGCGGACGAAGGGTACCGCCAGACACTGTTCGACCAGGACCGAGCGAGCCGCACAACCATGGTGGACTGTATCTCTGGTCGGCTGGCGCGGGCCTTGGCCAACAAGTTCACCGAAGTCCAAGAGGATGCTGCTCGGGAGAACGCAGTGCCCGAGTACCCCCGAGCGTACGACCTCGCCAAGGCGTTGCATGCTGCTGCAAAGGCAAAGGGTGAATGGGGTTACGGAGCATACTGGGCTGGAAAGGGAGCGACTCGTGCGAGGAAGATGGGTGCCGATGAGCTGATGGACACGCTGGTACGCGAGTGGAAAGAGGCGCAATGACCGTGGTCTCCTTGCATGGACTACATACACACCATCTTGGGTCCAAGATCAGTGCTACGATGGCGAAGGCGATTGGGCCGAACGCCGAGACGGCGTTGCTATACTCCGCCGCCGGTCCGCCGTCTCGAAGTTCATGCTCCACGGCGCGGCGAGATAGTCTCTCTTGCCTCTTCGGCATCCGGGCCGAGAGCATGCATTGGCGCGCCAGCCCGCTACACCCTGCCACCAGGCTCTTTGGTCGGCGTGGATTGTTGTCTGGGGATCTCTCGCACCTGGCCCATGTTGCCTACCGACCGACCATCGACGAACGAGAACGACAACGATACACCATTACAAGATGAGATCGATCCCTCTTGCGCGCATCGCGTCGAGCCAACGGAGCGGTGCAAAACTGGCTCCGAATCCAGCAATCCTCACACCTTCCGCCAAGCTGGTGATCAGCGCCCACATCAGCGCCGGATCAGTGACATGAACCCACACCTCGCGGTCGTCGTCCGATAGCGGCGACTCGGTATTCGTGCCGTCCATACGCATGATCTCCGTCCAGAACGGCATCGTCTCGAGCTCGTGAAATCTAGGCGATCAGCAACGATACAAGATCCCAGCATCCCGCGGAAACGACTCACACGCGCGTCATGTTGATCCATATGGTCGGACCTGTCCCCAATCTTTGTACCATCTCCAAAATCAGCATCAGCTCCCACAGCAGCCGAGGCCCACATACCCTCACATGCTCGGCCACGCGCTTGAGCTGCATCGGCGCTCGCGCAACAATATCCAAGAATGGTGACACGTACTCGACGTTGCTCGTACGCGCGAATGCGTCTTTGAGCAGGCTATACAGGCTCAAGGTGACGACGGTGCACGATGTGTTGACCATCAAGAGTTGAGGAAACTCGGCCGACGAGTTTGGGTAGGCCACGTATTGGCAGTCGTTTGCTCGTTGACGCGCTTCAATCTCCTCGGTCACACGTCCCATCTCGGTGCTGGTCAGCGCGCTGAGCGCGTCCAGGTCTGCCAGGAACTGCGGTATCCTTTCCAATGCAGCGGTGGAGTTGCGACGCAGTGCTACGTAGTGTCAGCGGGCATGATAGGGCTTGCAAGAGAGGTATATGAGCTCACGCCGATGAATGTCAGATGCGAATGCCCGTAAGACCCGTATGAGGTTCGCGTTGATGCGGGCATCTGGACCGAGCCCGACCATGCTTATCCTGGCTTGACGCTCTCTTGCTGGAGCCAACGGCTGGTTGAGCCATGTCCGCAGAGCAGGATATTCATCCAGATCCTCCTCGGTGAACAAAGGTCTGTCTCCGCTCTCCGCCGCTCCGCGCGCATCTGCCCACAGGACAAACTGCCCCGTGTTGAAAAGGTCTGTGTCGTCCTCGTGGGTCTCTGGCGGATGCAGCGACAGGTACTGCCTGAACAGTCCGACCGCCGCGTTGAGGATGGGTCGCGCGTAAGCTATCGAGTTGATCGCTACGCAAAGCATCAGCGGGACTCTCCGACTGTTGGCTCATGGTGCGCATGCCGGGGTGGACCTACTTCGTGACAGGAGGAAGATCAGGACGGACATCTGGATAGCCTGCAGCGAGCACTCCCTCCATATCCCCAGTGACTCGTAGCGCGACAAGGCGAGCCCGATGAGTGTGCGACAAGGGCCTTCGCGAACGATGCCGAGTGTATGGGGAAAGGTGAGATCGGCGCCCTGGAGGATGACCTGTGTGCTGGGTCAGCTACGAGCGCGATGACAGTCCGTAGACTTGCCGGGTGCATGGTCGTACGTGCCCCCATGGCCAGCATGAATCGTACCATGATCTACACCGTCAGCTCCCTCTACTCCGTGAGGCCCGCCCAGGAGTTCACCTCTTCCGTCGGTCTGAGGTCGTCGAATCGCCCTCGGACGGCCAGGAGCTGGTCCGGCAGTTCCCCAGGCCATACCGTTCTGAAGATTGCTCTGTAGCTTGAGCGACGGACAGGACGACGTTCAAGTGCTCGGCGTACCCGTGAGACATGTGAAAGCTGCTCAGCATGGACAGCGCCAGCTCGCTCCTCATTTCCAACCTGACCAACGCCTGCTCCGAAGCAAGAGACACGATGCTAGATGAGGGCTGATTCGCCAGCACAACGTCGGTCACTTCTGATAGAGAGGCAGCGGATGGGGTCGAGATCGCTGTCGGAGTGCTCGCTGCACTGCTGCCGTATTCGACCCTGCTGTTCAGCCCTCGACAATGCCCCCAGAGAAAGCGTCAAGACCTACTCGACCTTGTCCACAACGGCACCTCGTCTCGGCCGCCTGGTAGCGACCACGCCTGGCCCGGGGCACTTGTATCGCCTCTTGACGCAGTTCGTGCACTCTGTACGCCCATCGCGCAGATCACATTTGACCCGCCTCAGGCGGCTGGGATATCAGCTCGGCCCACAGCAGAGCCTGTGTCAAAGGACGTACCACGGCTCGCAGGTCGCCCTTACTGCTGGCATGAGCCTCCGACTGCCTGATACCTGCGGCCCTTAAGATATGTATGATGTACGAGTGGCCCATTAGTCATCTAGACAAAAGGTGTGACTGACCCATGCATACGCTCATCGCTGCATGAACCTCGGCGAGGTCATCCTGGGCGGAGGAGATGGCTGTGGGGCCCTAATCTCGAGCAGTGAGGCGCAGAGAAGCAAGCCGCCGAGTTAAGTACCGAGCTAAGTGCCGAGCAGTCTTTGTTGTTGCCAATCCACCAAATATAGTCACTGTAGCTCCCGGCACGCCGTCATGGCCGCCGACGCCGACCTGATTCGCGTCGTCTTGCCAGTAAAGATGAGAGAACACCGATGCCGAGGTGCGAGCAAAGTTGCGAGCTGAAACACCTTTTGCCAGACTAGTGAACATCACATATATGAGGATCGATTGACTGGCCTCGGGTACTCTAACTCCTCACATCTCATCTGAACTACTCAACCACACCGTAGTGCCGTCGTTGGACTGACCATGCCCGACGATCAAGTCTCCACAACGTCCACAGCGGTCAAAGGACCCGATGTACCCTCCCAGACCGAGACGAGCGAGACGAAAGAGCCTTTGCCACCACGTCCCTCGACTTCCCTCGACAGCGATGTCGAGGCCCAGACTACCGACCTCAAGGTCGAAGAGCCAGCCGCCGACCCGTACCTGCACGGCATCAAGCTCGTCACCGTCTTCATTGCATTGGCTCTCAGTATCTTCCTCATCATTCTCGACCAGACCATTCTCATCCCTGCCATCCCCATCATTGCCGGCCACTTTGACGCCATCGACCGCGTCGGCTGGGTCAGCTCGTAAGTTTCCCTGCATCCTTGTATCCGTGGCAGCCTCTGACAACAGGTCGTACTTCTTGACCCAATGCTCTACCATCCTGCTGTGGGGCCAGGCCCTCGCTCGTTTCGAGCAAAAGATTCCCCTCTTGATCTGTCAGTCTAGCCGAGGGGCGGCATCACCCCAAGCTAACCCGCAGCCATCTCCATCTTCGAGCTCGGCTCCCTCATCGCGGCTGTCTCTCAAAACTTCACCACCTTCATCGCCGGTCGAGCGGTCGCCGGTGTCGGCGGCGCAGCCATCATGGTCGCAGCCATGACTGTCTCTGCTAGAGTCATCGAGCTGAAACGTCGACCGATCTTCTTTGGGTCAGCTCACTATCATACTTCACAGTGCTCCCTGCTGACTCGACAGTATGTTCGGCGTCATGTTCGTCCTAGGTAGTGCCCTCGGACCCATCATCGGCGGCAGCTTCACCTCGCACGCCACATGGCGATGGTGCTTCTACGTGAGACAGCCATTTCCGTGCCAACAGAACAATAGCTCACTCATGTTAGATCAACATTCCCATCGGTGGAGTGGCCGCAGTCGCTATCGCCCTCATCATCCCTCGCATCCCAGCCCCGGCCGTGCCCGAAAAACCGCCCCACCTGGCACTCCGCTCTCTGCGAAAGTGGTTCGGTGACCGGCCGTCGTTGGTCCAGACAGGATTCATCAGCCGCCTTACGGCTCTTGACTGGATTAGCAGCTTTATTGTCCTGGGAGGTAAGAACATCAACAACTCCACCCGCGTGCTATGAAACTGATTCGCCTAGGAGTTGTCAGTCTGACCCTTGCACTCATCGACGGCGGAGCGCACGGCTGGAAGACCACGACCGTCATTGCCGGTCTCACCATGGCTGGTGTAGCCGTCATCCTCCTCGCTCTATGGGAAATACTGGTCATGAAAGAAGACGGCATGATCCCCTTGCGAGTCGCACGCTTCAGATCTGTGTGGGGTGCTGCTTTTGTCGGTATGATGCGCATGGTCAACTCGTAAGTAAAAGCGACGAATCTGCGAGCTCGACGAGGCTCATGTCAGGTTGTGCATCATGACGTATATCCCGACTTTGCTACAGGCGACGCGACACCAATCTGTAAGTGTAGTGTCTCTGCCTGCGGCTTGTGCTGACTTTGCAGGCTCTCAAGTCGGCAGTCTCGACGCAAGTCGTAAACATTGCAAGGCGAGGGTGAGCTGACAGTCTAGGCTCCCGTACGCCAGTTCTATGGCCGTCCTGGCACTCGTTGGCTCGATCGTCGTGCAAAAGTCTGGTCGGTTCAAGTGGGCTCTCGTACTTGGAGGCGCCGTATCGGCCGTCGGCGCCGGGTTGCTCTACACCGTCAATGAAAACACCTCTTATTCCAAGATCGCCGGTTTCCAAGTGAGTTCAACCCTTCTCGGCGGGAACGAAGCTGACGCAAAGGTCATCGCAGCCTTGGGTGCCGGTCTGATCCAGATGAATGCAGTCCGTCAGTGCTCTCTACCACCAAGCATTCGGACCTCGCTGACAAGGTCACAGTCGCCGCTCAGGCCGAAGTGGACATGCGGGGTCTCCCCAACGACATCCCCCAAGCTTCCGCTCTGGTCTCGCTCGTCCAGCTTCTCGGAGCCAGTATCGGCGGCTCTCTCGGTGGCGCCATCCTCGACTCGGGGATCCGCCAGTACGGCGCCAGCCTCCCGTCCGACATACTCAACAAGGTGCTACAGTCGGTCGACGAGGTCTGGATCCTCACTGGTGCCCAGCACGCCACGGCCATTCACGCATATAGCAAGGGCATGTCTAATGTCTTTATCCTTGGTATTGTGTCAGGCGGCCTGAGCTTCCTGTTCGCCCTCATCTGCCGTGATCTCAAGTAAGTGTCTCCTCTCGCGATCCCACGGACAAATGCTCATGTGCACAGCATCAAGGGAAAGAAGTTCAAGCACTAGTATCTCGAATTGATTGATTCAAGTGTTTTCTGCACGGCTGGCATTCATAGAACTTATATAGACCCAATGCAACTCAATAACCGCTCTTCAGATTGTGACAGCCTTGTGGGTGGGCATTGCAGGAGCTCCTCTTCTCTCTCGACCTGGAATACACAGATTATGTCTTTCAAGGAGTGAAACGGGGTGGAAGGATGGCCGGATGTGGGAAGAAGCATTGTGGAAGATCTAACGTTGAGAGCGCCCGTCTGTCTCCCTTGTTGAGGTTCAGTACAGACCGATGATGGCATAATCTGACCACTTTCAATCCCGAAACACGATGATAGAGCATGCAAGTTAAGATATGAACTACTGGGCAACCGGATCCCAAGGCAACACGTCAAAGCCGGGGTAACACTCGTTCACCTTTCCTCCGTCAAAGATGACAGCGGGCACAGCACCATACTCGAACGGGTTCCCCTCCCAAACCGAGAATGAGGTCGTATCGTCCACATCCAAGCCGAACATCTCGTTGACGTTGGTGCTGAGGAGGTCGACGGCGAGATTGTAGCGAGACAGAGAGGAATTTCGGAGGGAGGGTACTTTGCTGGCCCACCCGGCTTCCCACCACATGTTGCGCACGCCTTTGTCGTCTATGGTCAGCGGTGACACTCGACTTGATCTGGGTACCGTGGACTCACCTGCGGAAGCCAGAGCGAGACGAACACCTGCCTCGAGCAGAATGGAAACCGATGTCGTCTCTTCTAGTGGGACGCCGTGGTGGCATCGACGCTGCTCCCAGTCGAGCGCCATACAGCGCCAAGGCGCAAGTACGACAGCAATGTCTGCCTCGGCAAGCCTGTCGGCGATCATCCAAGACTCTGCGGCGCCAATCAGAACTGGCTTGACAGACGGGAAGTCTTCCTTGATCAAAACGATCTGGGCCATGATGTCCTGAGGTGAGTAGCGTTCGACACATACTTTACACACTCACAACGCTGTCGACTTGAATGGCAAGGACGAGAGTGCCGTTGGCGACTGCTTCCCAGTCTTCGTCCGGAGGCGAAGCGAGGAGCTCTCGTAGCGTACCGACTTGACTGGCGATGGTCGGGGTGAAACTGCTTTTCGCGGCATGCCCAAGAGTGACGTGCATTGCAACGTCCTTCTTGACGAAGGCGTCGGGCTCAGCGGCTAAATGTCAGCCAAGTCTGCTGAATAGCCTCAAGACACACCATGTTTGATGCCCGTGCGGAAGGCCATGCTGACACCGCGGATGAAGCCGGCCATGGCGATTCGCTCGAGAATAGCGGGACCCTTTGCCCGGGGAGCAGTGATGATCGTGTTGATCCCGACCATGTTGGCGATCTTGACATGGATGCCGGCGGTAGTGAGCGCGTAGTGCGCGTGCGAGACGTGAACATCGGTGCCCGATACGTAGCCGTCCGAGCTCGAGGGCTCCATGAGCATCTCGGTGAGGCCGTGCATCGGTGTGAGCTGGGTCAAGCCGTGTGTGAGGAAGGCTGTCTTCGAGAAGCGCATCTCGGCGACACCGTCTTGCAAAGCGCTGTGCACTGCTTTCGAGCAGTCTCCCACGCAGACGATATGTCCATCGCGTACGACAACGTCGTGTGTCGCTCCACTCGAGATAGATTTGCCGGCCGTGTGAAGCGAGACGTCGACGTCGCGCAAGACAAGGTCGCGTACGTTGGGTTGACAACTCGACTCGACGGCAGCGCCCACCAGACCGCGCTGAGGCGGTGCCGGGCGGCCCACCTGCGAAGCGGTCCACGCATCGATAGGGCTCTCCTTGATCTGCTCGATGCCGTCAATCCACACTTGCAGCGGTGTGGCGCCAACCTGCAACGGGTGGTCGTCCCAAACAACAAGATCCGCATCGTACCCCTCTTGCACCCTGCCAAGGCGGTCGCCCAGCCCGATAGACACTGCCGGAACAGCAAAGACAGATGCGATGGCCGCTTCCTCGTCCAAGCCAAAGTTGTATGCCATGGCTGCCTCGCGCATAGGGAATTGGCCATTCAGGGCGGGGTGATCCGAGACGTAGGAGACATTGAAACCTGCACGGTTCATGAGTGCACCGTTGTTGACAGAGTTCAGCATCGTCTCCTGCTAATTAGTACGCTTGACTGCTTTTTGGTGGATCGGCTGACAGGCTTGAATCCATACTCTCCACCGAAAATGGCCAGTGTGAGCGGCTGGTGTTTCTTGAGAGTCTCGATCATCCTGTATGTCTCGCTGGCATGGTGCAGAGCGGTAATGTTGAAACCGGCTTCATCGGCCAGACGGAACATCATCTGTCATCAGCTCACCCGAGCTTACGTCGGTGATACGAAGCACTGACCTCGATGTCCTCGGTCTTGTAGCAGTGCACGTTGACGTTGACATCTCCCCGCAAGACCTCGGCAAGGAACTGAAGCTTGACGTCCCGTGGGTACCTGCCCTTGTGTGAAGATGGGTTGGCGCACCACTCGTCCTGTGCCTCTCGCAATGCCTTCGCGCCTGCAAAAGCTTCTCGAAGTGCCGCTGCCTCTCCCAGTCGGGTGAACACCAAACCTTTAGATTTCGGGTTTTCGCCACACGCCATTTTCAGGTATTGCAGCCGCTTCACCGAAGGAGGATCGTGGGCTTGAACGGCCATTTCTGCAATGCTGAACCCGGGCATGTCCCTCATCTTGATAGCGAGGCCTTGACCGGACAGCATGTTGGACGCGCCAGTTAGAAGCAGAGATGTCGTTACACCACCGGCTCGCTAGCGGTGAGTATCTGCAGGTAGGCAAACAACTGTCACTCACGATCGCCGGGATGCCTTCGTCGCTGGGATCGAAACCGTCAATGACTTTCATCTGCGGGGTCACAGGAGCGGAAATCTCGGTCACATCCTCGCTGGCGGTGTATTGGGGCAAAGACCGTCCACCCACATGCGAGTGCATGTCTGGATGTCAGGACAGCGTCTATTTTCGACGACGGCCACACTCACCGACGATGCCCGGAGTCAGGAACCGCCCCTCTAGGTCGACCTCCTTCCACCCGTGATGAGCTTGACCGACGGGGACGATCTTAGTGATGGTGCCGTTGACGATCACCAAGTCTTTGGCACCCAGGCGTGCGCCCGTACCGTCGATCACCGAGGCATTGCGAATGACAAACGGAGCATGATCTGCCGGGCGAGGGTTGATCCTGCTCCGAGGCGTCGACGAGGAAGGTGATAGCCGCTGGACATCATACTCGCACGCCGCAATGTCGTCCGGGTGAAGTGAAGGAGGCGCGGGCAGATGTGGTGAAGGAAAGGGGAACAGGACCTGTGTAGACAGCGTCCACAGCGCCAATGCCGCTACGCCGGCCACCAACAACGTCGCTTTCAACGGGCGCCGCTTGCGCTCGTCAATCTCCAGGTAGATGGGACCCGTCATTGTCGTTGCATGAGCACTCCAACACGCGCCGAAATCCTCAACTAAATGCCAGCACCGAAATGCGTCGGTCTATCACTGCTCGCGTAATCCCAAAATGTCCAAATGAAGGAGGAAGGCCTAAGCTCGCTTAGACCCCTCGCTCCTCGCGTAGCGTGCGCGCCCGACGTGACGCCAGTCGGAAATGGCCGTTGCTGGTTTTTCGATCGCCTCCTTTGACGCGAGCGCAGAGTGGGCCAGCATGCATTAGCGGAGCGCCCAGCCAAGGTCGTGAGACAGACTGACTTCACCTCTGAAAGCAACCAACGTCGATCATGTCTCGAGACGAGATCGACGAGCGGACGCCGCTGCTCGACGATGAGCAGAAGAAGAAGGCCACTCCCCTGCCTATGGGCCAGTTCCTGCTCATTTGCTTCTTGCGGGTGACAGAACCTGTGGCCTTCGTCGTGTGCTTCCCATTTGTCAACCAGATGTTGCTCGACTTGGGAGTAGTGGAAGACCCGAAAAAGGTCGGATTCTATGCTGGCCTCGTGAGTATCTCCGCTGGCTTGGGGGTAAGTCACACGAGCTGATAGGTCAGATCGAATCCATTTTCTCTGTGGCGCAGCTGTTGACGGTTTTCCATTGGGGACAACTGAGCGACCGGTTTGGACGCAAACCGATCTTGCTCATCGGCTGTCTGGGCTCGGCCATCTCGGGCATCTCCTTCGGCTTCAGCACATCCTTCGCCATGATGGTGGCGACACGCAGCATAGCCGGGCTCATGAATGGCAATGTGGTCGTGATCAAGTCTATGCTGTGAGCCTCATCTCGAGTATGAGAGACCACAGCTGACGTGACAGCGCCGAAATCACAGACGAGACCAACGCCTCGAAAGCCTTCGCCGTCTTCCCTCTGCTCTACTCGATAGGCACGATCATTGCCTCGGTCCTCGGTGGCTCCCTCGTCTCCTTCCCCGCGGAACACGAGACATTCCGTCGACTCTTCCCAATCTTCACGACCTACCCATACCTCCTCCCCTGCCTCCTTGCCGGTATATTCCCCCTCATATCTGGCGGAATGGCCGTCCTCTTCCTCAAAGAGACTCTCGAGCGACCAGATCCCGACAAGGTCAGCACCGAACCCGAGGAGCAACTGCACACCGCCAGAGAACTCCTCACCACGGCAGTCAAGAAGATGCTTCTCAACTTTGGCATCCTTGCTCTCCAGTCGACGGCTCTCATGGGCCTCATCCCTCTCTACTGCTTTACACCCATCAAAGACGGAGGACTGGGCTTTGGAGAAGGCAACATCGGGAAAGCCCTTTCGATCCGGGCAGTCGCCACTATCGTGGTGCAGATTGTCGGATTTCCATATCTACAACGCCGAGTCGGGACCATGCGACTCTATCGACTACTCATGGCGCTCTTCATCCCGACGTTCCTCATGATGCCCCTCATCAATGTCGTTGCCAGGCTAGGCCAGCCAGCATGGGTCTGGGTCGGGCTTGTTGTCACCTTGTTGACGGGCTCGACCGCCAACATGGCGTTCTGTAAGTCTGTAACGCAGGTCTAGTGCCCAAGCTCATGACCAGCTTGCAACATGCTACTCGTCAATGAAGCAGCACCGAATCGACGATCACTCGGAGCTATCAACGGTATGGCTCAGGTCGTTGCTTCAGCAATGAGGGCAGTCGGGCCGGGAGCAGCCACCACCCTTTTTGCGCTTTCGGTGGATCAGCACATCTTGGGCGGTAACTTGATATGGGTCTGTCTGACGCTCTGCGCAGTCTGTGGGGCTATGGCGTCCATGTCGATGTAGTACTGGACGGTTCAGTTAAGGCACAGTTGCAGTCAGTCGAGATTTGAGCGCCAGTCGATACCCCATGCATATATGCTTCACAATGCCACGAGGGTACAGAAGTTGCGTGCTGGCTCTCTAGTCTATGCCATCGCGTCCAGCCTCATGATCAAGGCTAGTCGTCAGCGCTGCATTGCACTTTTGAGGACCGGACTGACCATGGTAAAGCTTGACGCCTTCAATGTGCGAGGTGAACTTCAATCGCTCGTTGACAGTATGTGAGTTCAATCGCGTGCCGATTCGGGCTGGCGACCATCGGAAGATCGAGTCAGATAGGTTCCAGTAGTGTCTGGTGTCCGTGTTAGAGGTGGCTATCGATGGGGAAGCGACAGTCTCGGGACCGAAAGTTGTTCGAATGGCTGAAGACAACGCCGCCCACGCCTCGCCCCTGGTCGAGGTCAGAGGACTGGGCTCGGAGGTGTGGAGTGTAGTCAGCTCGACTTGGCCGGCTTGACCCTCGGATCCGTTGAAAGCCAGGTCGTACTGCTTGGCGACCGCCTTGACAACTCCAGCCACAAGATCGACATGTTCACTGGCGCTTTGCCCAGGCTGCAATCAGCTCTGATCCATGTGCAGCCACAAGATCCTCACCCTGATGCGTGAGTTGAAGACTACAGAGGCTTCTTCCGGGAGGGCGTTGCTCTTGATACCGCCATGCACCACCGTGGCGGCTTTGCTGGTTTGAATCATATATCTGGTGTTGATGCTCTGATTCGCGGCGTATTCAGCGAGGAGCTCGAGATCCCCCCGTTCCAGAGCAGCTGGTAACCACGACGGAACCATGCTTCGGCGTCCGTGTTCCGCGACACAGGTGAGATATTGGTGGTAAGGAGTGCCCTCAGTGAGCACGGGGTGATAGAGAGGCGCGTCCTCCAGGGCGACAATGAATCGGGCCAAGAAGCCGATCGAGGTGTGGGCAGCAGGGACGGAAGAGTGGCCCCCAGCAGCTTTGACCTTTATGGCAAGGTCTGCGTAGCCTATGGTTCAGCGAGGTTCGACAGGTGAAAAGGTGAATGCTCACCCTTCTCAGCCAAAGCGGGGAGCGCCATGAGAGTGCCGAATTCGTCGTTCAGCCCATTTCCACCTTCGTCCAGGATCAATTCGATCCCATTCTTGCCATACCTCTCCTCCAACAGAGTAGATATACGCGTGGCGCCATAGAGACCCGAAGCTTCTTCGTCCTGGCCGAAAGCGAGGATGATGGTACGACGAGGCTTGAACCCGGTCTCGATCAGGCGCTCGAGAATGGATAAAAGTCCAATAACGTTGTTTTTGCAGTCAGAGCTGCCCCTGCCCCACAGCCACTCCTGACAATCAGACGAGCTTGTCGGCTGTGGGTACGACTCACCCCGTCAAAGTGACCCTCGAATGGTGGGTGAACCCATTGGTCCAAGGCGAGTGACGCGACAACGACGTCTTGGTGGCCAGTAAGCATGATGGGTTTGGCGTCTGTGCTGCCCTCGAGGGTGTACACCAGCGAGTAGCCTCCGACCACCTCGAGTTTGGACTTCTCATGTCTGCGTCTCAGTGTACTGTTTGTCGTACAGCTGCATCTCACTCACACCAAAGGATACGTCTTTCTTAGATACTCGTGCCACGGCGGAAATGTGTCCCAGCGCGGATCCGTGCCCACCAAAGGATCCACCATGTCATCATACATTTGCGTTGGATGCTGAACAGCCCCAATCAGGCGATGCAAGGTCATATTCTTGAACTCGTCTGTGTCGAAATATTCTGTGCCCGGGACCGCGGGAAGATACGGCTGTTGAGGGCATTGGGAAGGCTTGGACAGGGGGTACTGCCTGGCGGCGGCAACGCCCGCCAATGTAGCCAGCAGCACGGTGAGCATGGCGTCGATGTCAGTGATGTCGTTGAGCAACTCTCGGTGCTCTCGGTGCTCTCTATGCTCATCTCATCAGCGTGACAGGCGCTCAACATGATGGTTCAACAGCAAGAGACCTCTTTGGCGAGGCAAACGCGACCCCTTTCGTTGCTCACTTGACCCAGTTTGGCGATATCCCTGACCCCAAATTTGCCGACAATCGCCCTCGGTCCAACCATGCATGCCCTCTTTCCATTCACCTTTTCCTCCGTGAGCCACCAACATGAGTCGTCGCCGAAGTGGTGAAGCATCTCCCGCTGGTACATCCAGCTCGGCGAGCAGATCGGCGAACGTGAGGAACCAAGCGGGATACAAGCGACGCAAGGATGGTGAGTCGCGAGCATAGTCGTGTTCCCTCGTCGCTAGCAAGGGTGGGACGCTCACCCGAGCAAGGATGTTTGACGTGCCGGTCGCGAAGGGTCGGCTGCGGACGCGAGAGACCGCAATGTAGCGCCTGCAGCAGGCTATCGCTCGTGTGCGAGTGGCCAGACGAGAGCGTACCTCCTCCACCGCCATCCCTCCCGCCGCCTTTGCCCCCTCCCCTGCCGCACAACCACCCGCATCAACACCAGCACGTCCAACACCAGACCCATCCCTCCCATCAGCAACCTCCACCATCACATACCCAAGCCTTCCTCCCCCTACCCATTCCCACGCCCCCTCCGCCTCCCCCGGCAGCCCACGATACGACCAGCTCCGGCTCAGATCTGTTCGCGACATGGCCCACGCAAACTACAGACGGCTTCGACCTCGACTTCTTCTCAGGCTTCTTCGGGGCCGAGGTGCTCGACTTTGACCTCACGACCGAGCCGAGCGTCCTTCCAGTTGTCACCCTACAACAACCAATCCCGCTTCCCCAGATACCGCCAGCCCCGCCGATATCGGAGATACGCACGCCGGTGACAACGTCCCTTGACGATATTCCGTTCATATCCCATTTCCTCGAGTCGATAGCTCAGACGGCCAAGGTCCGCGATGTGAGTGTTCCCCTCCCGGTAGCTGTGCACGTTGCTGACTAGCAGACTTCCCTGAAGAACCACTACCTAGGCTTGTTCGCCGCCTCTCTCGCATACCCTCCACTATATGCAGGCATACTCGCATGGTCGGCCTGGCACTGGGCGCATATTGGTCCCAGTGGTGATCAACGTCAACATGAGCTGGTCGAGTACAGCAGGAGGAAGAGGAATGAGTGCAGCCATCTCTTGACGACCTCGATCACAGAGAGCATGGGCAGAAACTACCCACCGTCCGACCTGGAAGTCCTCCTGTCTACCATCGTCATCCACTGCAACTACGAGATCATCACTGGCTGCGCGCCTGGCTCCATCCATGGGCTGCTCAAGCTCGCTCGCACGCTGGTGGCTCCAACAGGACGCGGTATACCGGATCAGCTCACCCCGCTTGCCCAACGTGCGGCTGCCATCCTCACCTCGTACGACGTACGAGCGTCCTTGTTCGGCTTGAGCACGGCAGAGTATACTATCCAATTGACGGATCGCCTGTTCAGCGGCGTCGAGTCGCCCATCCCTACACCCAGCTTATCTAGCTGGTCGAACGGTTCGGCAACCCTGCTCCGTCTCAATAGACTCTACGCTCAGACTATTCGCATCGAGCGGGACTACAAAGATGGCAAGCAAAGGGGAGATGCGAAGCTCAGCATTTCTGCTCTGCATCGAGGCACCGAGCTATACGGGCATCTAGAGAGTCTGGGAGCAATCTTCGATCCGCCCGCTCTCGACCAGCTCTCATCAGCGACCTGGGACCCGTACACCAAACCCCCTGCATTGGAGAAGCTCGTCTCTCAGGCTTTCCTTGCCTGCCTATACAACGAGCTCATCATCTACCTTTCGAGGGTACTCGGTGTCCCTACCCCTGAACGCTCAATCGACCGGATCGTGACGGTCGCCTACAACCTGGCACTGTCGTATGAAGATGTCTCACAGACCATCTTCCCCCGACAGCTGTTCTTCGCCGCTCTCGAGACCAGCAAGCCCGAACAGTTCAACTGGGTGGTGGAAAAGCTGGGCGAGCTGTCACATTCCGGAGGGGGAGTCAACGTGGTGAAGACGCCCAAGCTGCTTGTCATGCTGCGCAACTTGGAGAAGGACGGGGTCAAGCAGGACCTGGCAAAGGTCATGGACTCGGCCGAATTCCGCTTCGTGTTGTAGACGTTATCCGCGTACAGTTGTTGCACAGTCGCTTGTATGCCCACTTGTGGTCAAACCCCTTTGCCAGTCCATGCCTGGCCAAGGCTTAGTGGGGTCTCGCCTGTCTTACTCATGACTCTCGTTAGCCGGTCTATCTTTGGACTGGGCACTTGCTCGCTTGTCAGTGCACAGACTGTCTTTGCGCTTGTGGTTCATCGATTCCCACTCCGGCAGCAGTGACACCCCAGTGGTCTGCTAAACCCGAGAGTGACAAGCGACGGGTTATCTTAGTGCGTTTCACTCCCGAGTCCTAAGAGAGGATAGACACAGTCGATCACGGAGAACGCCTGGGTCGCTCCTGGGACAGCGCGCACAGTTAGTCCGGTTTCTCTGCTCCTGCCCGCTTTCCCCATGCTACACCTTATCAACTCCCCACCTCCGCCAAACTCGCGTAACCACAGACTGCTTTGGACATCCTCGCGTAACGCTTTTGGTCGGTGGCGCCCACCGGTATCTCGACCCTCCCGAGCTTTTTTCACTCGACACTTTCCGATCCTTTCAGACGTATATAGGCTTCTTGCCGACGCGCAATGGGAGCAGCCTGTATCAGCTGCAGCTCTCCACGCGAACAACCATGTCCGCCATCACGCCCGTCGTCGACGATGTCGAGAAGTTCGAGCACGACGCCAAGGTCGAGGGCGTCGATGAGGCCTTCACCGAGGAAGAGTCTCGTCGCGTCCGACGCAAGCTCGATCTGATCGTTCTGCCCATCATGTTCTGCTTGTTCACCCTCACCTTCATGGACAAGCAGTCCCTCAACTACAGTGCCGTCTGGGGAATCAAAAAGGACCTCCACGTATGTCTTTGCGCCCGTCTGACTTGAGCACTTTGCGAGATGGCGCGGGACTGACCTCGAACAGCTGGACAGCAGTCAGTATGCATGGGCAGGGTCTCTCTTCTATTTCGGTTACCTTTTGGCCAACTGCGTCTTCACTCCGATCGTGCATCGGGTCCCTGCTGCCAGGCTCTGCAGCGGCATGATCTTCGCTTGGTCCATCGTCCTTCTCTGCATGCCGGCTTGCAGAAACTACGGAGGGCTCTTGGCTGTGGGTGTCTTTTGTGACTGTGCGACTTGGGCTCATAGCAGAACCGCTTCTTCCTCGGTCTCGCTGAGGGTGGTATCTCCCCCGCCTTCATCATCCTCACCTCCATGTTCTACACCCGTCAAGAACAGGCATTGCGAGCTTCTGGTGAGTGCAGCGTTGCGCCCTTCGAGTCCAGCTGATCGAGCAGTCTGGGTGTCTGGTAACGCCTTTGGTAACATCTTCGGCGGTGTCCTCGGCTACGCCTTCGGTCTATCTCACTCTCCCCTCGCCAAGTGGAAGCTCTTCCCGCTCGTCTTCGGTGGTATCTCATTCGCCTTTGGCTTCCTCTTCCTCTTTGTCGTCCCGAACACTGTGCAGGAGGCCCGTTTCTTCAACGAAGCAGAGAAACGTATTGCCAGTGAGTCTGAGACGTTGTCTCTTTCCAAAGCATGTCTGACCCCAGTTCTCCGTATCCGAGCCAACATGACCGGTACACACACCGACAAACACAAGCTGAGCGAGGTCAAGGAGGCCTTCCTCGACCCCAAGACCTACCTCTTCGGCGCCATGTCCTTCTTCAACAACCTCCAGGCGTCCGGCCCCGGTACCTTCGGTTCCCAGATCGTGGCCAGCTTCGGGTTCTCCACCCTCGACACCACCGTTCTCCAATCGATCCCAACCGGCGGCTTCCAGGCCATCTGCGTGCTGCTCTTTGGCTACATCGCCACCCACTCCAAGGACAAGAGGTCCGCAACTTTCTCTAATCTACAGTGACATGAGCTGATTCCAGACTCATCCTCATGTTCATCTCCTGCATCCCGCCTATCATCGGCGGCGCATGTCTCTTCCACTTCCCCAAGACCAACAAGGCGCTCTTGGCGGCTTATGTCTGCGTCTACTCTGGGCCCGCGTACCGTAAGTCTTCAACTCCTGGCGAATGACTTGGTCTCATTCTCAGAATCCCTCACTTTTGGCTTTGTCTCCTCCAACATCGCCGGCTACACCAAGAAGGCCGTCGTATCCGCCGTGGTGCTCATCACCTACTCGGTCGCCCAGATCGCCGGTCCGCACTTCTTCACCGAGGCACCCTACACCCTCGGTTTCGGCATGATGATGGTCTGCTACGCCGCTTGCATGGTCGTTGCCGTCGTCACCTACATCTACCTCCGAGCCGAGAACGCCCGCCGCGACCGCGCGGCCCTCGGGGAGGCCCCCAGCGAGGCGGTCGCCGATGAAGAGTGGGCCACTCTGGATATGGAAGCGAGCCGAGCTGACCAGCAGGGATCTCACCGATATTCAACGCAAGGCTACCTTCCGTTACACCCTGTAGATGGCTGGTTTGTAGGAGGTAGGGGGGATGGGAGTTTGGGAGTCGTTCAATTTGTTCGCGTCGAGTTTGGAGTCTAGTCTAGTTTGTCCCGTCGGGTTAGTTCTTGTATGCCGCTTTGGGATGCATGTTACGTCTGATTATGTTTGAATTACAACAGTAGATAGAGGCTCGACAAGGCGTTTAGCGTGCTTTTCACGACAACGGCCACAGACTTGACTGGTCGTCCGGCACGCCCCACAACAAGTTCCAAAATGGATCCAGGTCGAATGACTCTGGGTTGAGAAACGCGTCCACTGCCGGCTGCTGGCCGTTGTTATTTGCGGACTCGCGATCAGACTGGCGTAGCAGACGGTCGAACGCCTTGAGGACCCTATTGTACGTCTTGACGACATGACCGAGCGCGTGATCCGGATACGTGTCGTCCAGGTGCAACTCCAAATCGGCAAAACCGCGAAGGTGTTTAATGGCCCGAACCAGCTCGTCACGGTCGAAGACGTGGCGCAGCTGGAAGAGAAAGTACGCTGGGAGGACAGTCCCGACGAGTGAGACGTCGGAGAGGAACTGCAGATGGCCCGAGTAGGACAGCTCGAGGGCCAAACAGTGACACCGGTCGATGGCGTTGAGGAAGTTGGTCTTGGTTTCGTGAGTCAGATCCTTGTATACGTCCTGGACGCGGAAGACGAGCAAGATGACGTGACGGCTAATCAGGAGGATCTGTCGAGGTAATCCGACCACTCTTGAATCTTGCAGCCAGCGATCGAACACGACGTTGAGGTCCATCTCGGCCTTGGGCGAGTGCGCGTCGAGATTCCGCAGTATGCCATACACGGGTACACCGTTCTTTTCGAGCGCCTCTTGATAGCTGCCCTCAGCGTCAACAAACATCCTAGAACACCAAGAGACTCACCTGTACGTCATGGCCATGTGCAGATCTCCGGGCAAGTTCAGATGCTGATGTCGTCTGTGCCAATCTTCCACCTCTGCAGCTGACGGTCGAAGGGAAGGATGATACATCGCAGGAAGGCGGAATATACCACTGTAGGCCATCTCGTATGCTGCTCATCAGTTGCTGCCTATCATAGATGAGTGAGATGGCGGACCGAATAAAACTGCGATCAGCAACAGGATTCAAGCAAACATTATATCGCTCACCCAGCCACGTCCGCTCCCTGTCCAGCCTGGCTCTGGCAGCTGTCACCTCTACCGGTAGCGGCTGAAACATGGTCGCGCCCAGTCGCAGCTGAGCAGCTGCTCTGAATGCCATTCCCAGCTTCATGTATGCCGACTTGTCATCCGGATGTTTCCAGTGCACCATGACAATGTTCGTCTGTACGAAGGCCAAGTCGACCTGACCGTCGTATAGAGACCGTTGCATGAGCCGCTCGGCGTGCTCAAGAAGCGGCGAAGCCAGATCGGGCCTCCTGTACCGAGCTGCTACACCGAGTATCGCCGTGAAGAGGCTGCTGGTCTCCCGCACGCGCTCGAATGTGTGATAAGCAGGGTCGAAGAGGTGTGAAACCTCGGTCATGCGCGCGATGAAACTGATGGTTTGAGCTTGACAATCGTTTGCCACGATGTGACTTACTACCTGTACAGGAAACGCGCCTCTTCCGCGCTGAGTATTCCGAGCCAGATCGGGCATCCAGGCCGCGCATTTGCAGGACCCCCGACGCCGAAGCGCGACGATCCAGCAGCGGCCGCCCGGGCCGCGGTCCTGATCGGTGAAGGGGGTCTACTGTCCTCAAAGCCCAGATGGGGTTCGAGATGCTGCGTGACACCGGTCGGTTCTTCTTGCTGGCCAGGCGATTCGGTATCGGGCCCGACGGTGCTGAGCGCGTAGGACCTACTCCAGTGAGCCCTGTGAGAGAGAGAGAGAGAGAGGCATGGGTAGGTCACGCTCACCGTTCCCCAGTACTACTGGGCCGTGCCCCCGCCAGCTGTGAGAAGATCTGATCTGTGGGCGAGGGTCCCGTAGCAGACAGTGCCGAACTCGCCAGCGGCTGCGGCTGGTGGGGCGGAGGCGGCGCCATCATCATCGGGATCGAAGCGGACGGCTCATAGTCCTGAGTCCGCGTCGAGATCCTCCCGCGCTTCTTGCTCGAGTAGTCGCATGCCAGCTGAAAGCGCTTACAGCGCGCACAGGGAGCTTCCGAGAAGATGTTCTCGTCTACCGGAGGAAGACATTTGATCGGCGTTGTTCAGCCGCGCCCTCCGATTGCCGCGACAAGACTCGGCTCACCTTTAATTTTCGACACGCGACGCAGCTGCAGGTGATGAGCCGAGCGGCATTAGGGGTATCGACGCATAAACTCACGCCTTGCGGAGCCGCCTCCTCTCGTCGTCTAGGTCCGACATGATTTACAGATCAACACGTCGATGAGAGAGAGAATGTTGGGCGGCATGGTAGTACCCGCACCTGGGCTTTCCGAGACGCCACCGGGACCAATTACCCATGAGATGAGATGCAGGTACAGCCGGTCTTCGCAGGCCCACGTGTTTTGCCCACCTGGACCAGGATGTGCATGCACAAGACTAAAAACAGATTATTGAGACTCTCCCAAAAAAGCAACAGCCAAAGGAAGGCTCTTCCGCACGCATCAACATGTTTACACACACATGAGCCTATTATCACGATAGAGCCCAGATCCTCATTTCCAGATGATATCTAGCCGGACCATGCACAATAGCTCGTTGCCCGTCAAAGCAAGTCAGGCAAGGCACCCAGGGCTGGGCACCGAGGTTTAAGTACCCCACCGTCGGCATGCACAGGGCAGAGAACAGCGGTATTCGACGACCGATCACCAATGATCACAAGTTTGGTACATGCCGGCGATCCTCACGTTTGTAGTCCTCCACCTTCCCACCAATTGGTACCGCTCGTTGTGAAGCTGCCGCCGTCACCTTGTATCGCTCCAGGCGAGAACGAGAACCCCGTCTCGACCGGGATATTACCAAAGTCGAATGGAGACAGTCCGAGGGATATCGAGGGAGATGTGGGATTGGATGTTTCGAGGCTGCCTGCCAAGATGTCGAACGCAGCCTGCAGCCTAGTTGCCTGTGCCACCTTATCGAATTTGCGCAGCATCGCCTTGCACAAGTCCATCTTGACCTTGATTTCCTCTTGCGGGACCGCTGTGAGGTCTTGCCGTGTCTTGTGCTCGGAAATAGCGTACACCATAATTGTAGCCGCGGTGAACAGCTGGTACAGGTGACACCAATGCGTGATGACCTTGTCGTCTGCGCGATAGTGGTCGAAAAGGTCGAGGTAGACTGTCGACGCGGTCAAGAGGGTAGAGATGTACGATGAAGGGACGCGAGGGAGCAGCCGAGAAGGGCGATGGAGCAAGAGGATCATCGATTGATATGACATGTCGTCGAGGCTCTGGCGCTTGATGGTCGCTTCGGACAGGGGGACGAATGCTGCCTTGAGCGGACCTGATGCGTACCACGTCTGGACTTGCGCGACGTATTCGGCGACGATGGCCTCGCCAAAGTCACTCGCAGAGACGTTGGGTCCAAAGAGGCAAGTGTGGATGATACCGAGTAGACGTCTACCGAGGACGGCATGTTGAAGGGAAGGTGAGGGCGGAATGCCTTTTCGAGCGTTATCAGGCGGTAGCTGACTTGAGCACTGGCAACTGTCTCTAGCGATACTGCTCACTTCGACATCGATGTCCTCGTCCCGGATGACTGGCGGATGCCCGAAGAGATACTGCACCAGCCGCTCTATCAGGTAAAGAGTCCAGAAGACGCGCTTTCGATGATCGTTCAGGGCATCCAAAGCCGCCGCGTCCATGTGAGAGCGGTACGGCGCCAAGAACACCTCGTCGTTGCGGTGCATGTTGATAGCGACGGCCGTACGCACGCCCACACCGGCCGTCTGCCACAGGTTCAAGTCGTCGTTGTAGATGGCCACCACGCTCAGCATCGTCATTGCCTGAACAGCAGTCTGCCATGAGCTTTCGACGCAGTGAAGGGTATCGGACAGACAATGTCGGCCTGGACGAGCAGCTTGGGTAGCTCCGCCAGTGCCCTCGCTCTGAACCCGGATCCTAGTTGTGGGTCCCATTTTGTGTATTCCAGGATATTCTCTCCAGACAGGTGAAGCACAATCAACAGCCTGAACAGGCTGGCTGGCTTGTCCGGCACCCGTCCATACACCATCTGCGCATCATTGCACAGCTGACCAAAGTTGGTCATCTGATGCGTCATCTTGTGGTCCCGTGTGTATCGCCTGCACATCTCGATGGTCGTCTCGTATGGGGGCAGTCCCGGCGGGGTGGGAAGCTGCGTGGCATGAGTGATGAGTGGGGACGAGGGGTCGATGACGGCATCAGTCGGGTAAGGGAAGGTGGGTGTGAAGGGGTAGGTCGAGAGCGTGCTAGAGGAGCTTGGTGTGTCGCGAAGAATGGAATTGAAGAGCGTGTGCAGGTCGTAGCTCGTCCAAGTGGTCTTGTTCTGGCCTGGCAGGTGAAGTCTCTCCTCCACAAATGGCGGCTGGGTTGAAGGCGGAGGAGCCAGCCCGGAAGCTATGGACAACGTCTGCGCTTCCAGCTCCACCACGCGGGCCCGCAGTCGGCCTATCTCCCTGCTTGTCAGCATCACCTTCAGTGTCACCTAGACACATATACATACGCCAGAAGAGCCGCATCCCCCGACCGGCTGTCAATCTCGCACTCGGCATTCGCAGCGACACACGGCCCACACCTCGGGAATCCTCGGTCGCACTGCTGTCAGACGACCCCCTACGCTGGGCAGAAGAGAGCACACCTTGCGTTTACGCGTATGACACCGCTTGCACGCTTGCAGTCGCAGCGGCTGCCCATCTTCAGACCCGCCCATGATGTCGAGTCGAAAAGTACAAATACGAACAGATAAGAATCCCAGGTTGACGCAGAGAGGTGAGAGTGATCCTTCGGCCGGAGCAGTGCTCCGAGCCCGTGCAACCGGCGGAGATGCTGACGTAGCTTTACCGCCTTTGCTCAAATGCAGGAATGAAATGGCCAATTCCAGCTGTACGTATGCATTGGAAATGGCAATCTATGACTCTCACTACGCCTTAACCGCCTGTTGCGGGACAAGAGGGTGCTGTCCCGACTGAGTGTGCGAGGGGATGTCCAGCGTGGGCGCGCCAAAGCGCCAGTCTTCCTTGCTGGCCATGGGCGCCTTATCCAGCACTCTCGGTCCTTCTTCCCCTTCTTCCAGCCCGTTGGCCTTTTGACCAGGAACAGCAGAGCGCCACTTCCAGTACGGAGTAAACTCGTCTGCTTTCTTCTCGAGCTGGTTCACAAAGTGTTCCCCGAACACGGGCAGGAACTTGAAGCCGTGTCCCGACCCGCCGCTAGCTACGAACAGGGTTTCATCTGTTCCCGGCACGTAGTCGCCTACAAAGTGGTTGTCGATCGAGTCGGTGTACCAGCAGATCTGCACTCAGTCAAGATTCTCATTTTCCAGCGCTGCACTCACTCTTGTCCCCGTGATGCCGATCTCGGCGAGTTCTGGGTACACCGCCATGATGTTGTTCTTGATCGCTTCGAGGGCGTCTTTGGGGATGTTGGTGACGGGGTTCGCAGAATATCGTGTGCGCGGGACGGAAATGCGTCTGGGTCATCAGCACTCTTGATCCATTTGGGAGGATTCAAGGGTGGCTCACTTGCCCGAAGGGAGCGTCTCAAAGTTGGTATATTTGATCGCACGGAAACCAAACTTGAGTCGGCCATTGGGGTCCGCCGGGAACCCTCCCATACCGCGATACGAACCCCTACTCGTCAGCCTCACCCTACCTCTCTCTCTCCTGTCCTAATGTTGTACTCACTCCGAGTCGTCCTCGTGCTTCTCGAGCTTCAAACTCCAGCCGCAGAACTCTTCCGGCCCGAACCGCTTCAACAGATCCTTCCGATGAGGCGGGATATCGATAAACGCCAACGAGCCGCCGGTGGTCTCAAGCAGGCTCGAGACCTCTGGTACGATCGACGCCGTCCATCCGCCCGCAGCGACGATCGTCTTGTCTGCGCTGTGCTCGATGCCGTCTTTGGTGCGCACGCCGAGCACCTTCGAGCCGGATTTGATAAACTCGCCAAAGGCGCCCTTGTCGCCAAGGATGAACTTGACGCCGGCCTGCTTGCACAGATGCAGCGCCCACACGCACGCCTACTAGGTCAGCGATGGTTCTGGTATACTGGCCCACAGGCTGAAGAGGACTCGCCTTGTCTGCGCGGGTGAATCCCGAATCCATGTCCATCATACCGTGGATGTTGCCCCCGAGGAGCTTGTCGTATCGGTTCAACTTGCCGCGCCAGTGCATACCGGGGTTGCGCTCGTCCTCCAACTTGGCCTTTTCGTAATCGTCCGCGTCATTCTTGCAGGGTGTCAGCACCTCCTTCACCGAGTGAAGACAGAAGAGAGGACTCACCAAGACGTACACCCGATCACGCAGACCCTGCTTGACAATAGTCGACAAGCTGTCCTTGTAATAATCGCCCATCTCCTTGCCCTCCCCGAGACGCATCACACCGCACTGCACAAGGAGCGAGTCTTCAGGTGTCAAGCCCGCAGGCAAGTCCTCGGGCTTGCTCTCGTGTACCGCCTTGGTCCATTCTTGCCAGATCGGCAAGGCCTTGTACGCCAGCTGCTCGTACATGAACCGATTGCCGTAGCCGGTACGGAAGACCTTGTTGATATCTGCCGAAGCGCCGTCGGCACCTTGATCCGGGTTGTAGTGATTGACATCGAAGGGGCAGCGGTCGATCACGGTGACGTCTTTGTAGCCTGTATTCTCAGTACTCTGTCGCCCTGTAGTGTAGAGTCGCAGGGGAGACCCACCTCGACGCGAGAGGAAGAGCGCGGTGCTGAGTCCAAAGACACCAGCGCCGACAATCAAGATGCTCTGAGAGGAGTCGGACATGTTGTCTGAGTAAGACTAGTTGCAGTATACAGTACACCGACTTGCAGTCGCTCTCTACATGTGTTCGCCATCCTATATGTAGCTATGCATCCATCACCTCATCGGCCTGGTCCTATCTACCATCCCGGCATCTTCTGGCGGTGCGGCGCCGCCCCACGCGTCGGTCTCGTCCACAGGCACCGGACCACCTCCGATCAGACGATCGAGTGTTGACAGACGTGCATACTTCGGCTAGGGCCCCACAATTGTCAGGCGGTTGTGTGCCGATATACCCCACTGCCAATTGAGAGTGATGGACTTCGGTCCGCCTTGCGGCGCGGGGTACGAGGAGGCGTGCGCTGCTCTCTCTTTCTGCTTGCTTCTGTAGCGGCTGGAAAGTCGGCAACGAATCATGTGAATCCCATTCCGGCAGATAGGACTCCGCCCGCCTGGCTTTGCCGCACTCGTCATACGTCTCCTGCGAGGCTCATGCTGCGAAAGGTATATAACTCTTCCCGCCAAAAAGAGGAGTGAGGGTACTCACCGAGGTCACAGCGGGTCTGAGCGAGATGAGCGTTTCCGACGCAAACGACAACGAAAAGACCATCGGGATGGACAAGGGTATCGCCGTTGCGCCTACGCCGGAAGACCATACCCAGAATGTCGACGTTCATCGGGCGGAAGAGCTCGACATGGGAGCGTACCACTACACGTAGGTGACCAGTGACTACACTAGGCCTACTCGTACTGACCCACAGCCCCGAAGAGAGCCGAAGCATTGTCCGAAAGTGCGACATAGTCGTGAGTGCTCCTCACCTCCTCAGACCTCAAGAGCTAATTTTCAGATCCTGCCGCTTGCATGGGGTGCGTCTCCCCCCGTCCAGACTACACGAGCTGACATCAGGCATGTACCTCTTCAACTCACTTGATCGTAACGCCGCCAGCAATGCCAAGTCGGACGGCATGACCAGTGAGTCCTCAGACACATCACCGCTGCTCCCACTGACCAGCTAGCCCAGCTGCACTTTCCCAACAACGGGTATTCCAACATGATCAGCGTCACCTTCGCCACCTTCTGCGCCCTCGGTGTACCTGCTACCGCCTTGACGAGGCGAGTCGGACCCCAGTGGACGTTACCGAGCTATATGCTCGGATGGGGCGCGATGGCCATGATCAGCTCGGCCGCGAAGAACTACGGTAGTATGTTGGCGGTACGGGCGAGTGAGTTCTAACTTGACACGAGTTTGGGGGGCGCAGCTGAAGATAGTCCTGGGTGCGTTCGAGGCAGGCTTCGCGTCCAGCTTGATCTACTACCTCACGACGTTTTACCAGCGTGGCGAGCTGGGCATGGTGTGTTACCCAATGTCACTCGAGTATGGCGGGCCGCTGACTCGTAGCGTATCGCAGCGTTCTACTCTTGCAACTGTCTCTCGGGCGCTTTCTCGGGCCTACTCGCCTATGGGGTGAGTCGTCTCGGTTCAAGAGTATACGCATTTATTGATGTGCAGGTGTTCCAAACCAACTCGTACCTGCACGGCTGGCAGATCCTCTTCCTGCACGTTCTTCCTGTCTCATCGGGGCTGCAGCTGACAACGTAGTATCGAAGGAGCAGCCACAGCAGCTTTTGCCATCCTTACGTTCATCTTCCTCCCCGCCTCGCCATCCAAAGCACGCTTCCTCTCCCCTCGGGAGAAAGAAGTGGCCCGCCTGCGATCGTTGCGAGACGGCTCTCAGTCTGTCGGCACCACCTTTTCCGCCCACACGTTCTTCGCCCCCCTGAAAGACTGGAAGTTTTACGTCTTCTCCGTCATCGCCGTGTGTTACGGTACCGCCGGTACACTCGCCAGCAACTTTCTCACCCAGATCAGTGTGTCCTCTAAGTCGTGATATAAATTCAGAGACTGATTGTCAGTCGGCCGCTTCGGCTATTCCACAGTCAAGACCAACCTCTTCACCGTCGCGCCCTACATCACCGGCACCCTTGTCCTCTTCCTCACCGCCTACTCGTCGGACCACTTCCGCGAACGTTCCCTTCACCTCTCGTCGGCCTTTGTGCTCGTCATCATCGGCTGTGTCCTCCTTGCCGCTTTGCCAGTGACCAACCATGGCGTGGCGTACTTTGCCACGTTCCTCATCACCATGGGAGCGTTCACGCCGTCGGTGCTGTTTCACAGTTGGCATCAGTGCAACGAGCCCAGCGAGGATGGCCGGGCGTTTAGGGTCGGCACCTTCAGTGAGTGGACTCCCTTCCCTCTTACTTTCCAGCCTTATGATGTGGAAGAAGGCTTATGAGTAGCCTTCCTCGCGAACACAGGCGGGATCGTGTCCGCTAATATCTTCCGTGACGAGTGGGCACCCCACTATGTCATCCCGCTCATCATCACCGCTTGTCTCGAGGTGCTCGGCTTGTCGCTCGTCCTTGCTCTTCGCACGTGGATGGCATTGGACAACAGGCGCAGGAATCGCGAGCAAGGGGTCAATTGGGGATCGAAGGATGTACCGACCGAGGCGCTGGGCGACGGGCCTTCTAATCCTCTCTTCAGGCATTTCGTCTGAGCTGGTTGGGAAGACGTTTGTTGCTTAAGAAGAGGCGGGGCACGAAAAGCCGACTGCGGTCATTTGACTGGGACACGCCGCATTTGGCACTTGAAAAAGGCAGGAGGGATTGTATGTCCAACGTCTTGGACGGCGAGTAACTTAGTGAATGAATGCGATGGAGATGCAGATAAGCCTTGTCGATTCGTCATCGAGCTGCTCGGGATGCGCGGCCGAGAGTCGAGCTGCTCAGACGACCACTTCTACCAGTCAAGTCACCTCGCTTATCACGATGGTAGATGTATGCTTGCGACGGCCGTAGATGCTTGGCAAGTATAACGAGAGAGCAGACGCATGCATGCATGCCGTGCTTTGTCAACAGACAAAGCTCTTGTGACTCCCTCCCCCAAACACTGACTGCCACGTGGTCTCTTATAGATCATGCGTCATCACCAGCTTGCCCCCAACCAACCACAACCACCACCACCAGAGAAGAAAAGATCTCACCTCGTTGTCACCTCTTTCTTTCCCTGTTCATACTCAATCTTCGACACAACTGACACACCCCTCGACTTCCCGCTTCGGCCATACAGCGTTCAGCGACGTGTTGATACCCCACTGCGTGTCGACACTTGCGATCGACGCGTCAACAGACCAGTCGGACGATATCCAGCACCGCACAGCCTTGTCCATCTCGATCTCGACTCTTCTTCATACTTTTCATCGTCAGTAGCATTAGAACATCAGCAAGATGGAGAAAGAAGCTGGCGAGTCGATCTCTCCTCGTCCTCATCCTGGTCTAGGTCTTGGCTCGGCATCTCCTCTCCCTCCTTTGACTGAACACGCCTAGCCCCTCCCTTTTGCCTCCCCCTCGGCGCACCGCAGCACCAACCTCACCACCTCTATACATGGGAAAAGATCATACCTGCCACCGTTCGGGTCGTACCACCTCTCCTGCCTCGCCTCGTCTGCTTCCCGCCCCCTCGCGACGCTGACATGACAGGCGCCGATGTGCCGCAGGAGCAAAAAGCCGGTTGGGCATCGTTCATCAAGAGCTTGGCGCATATGACTGGGGATCTCAGCTCGATGACAGCCCCGCCGTGTGAGACCTCCCTCTCTCCTCAGCTCGCTGAGCGCTTGCTGATGCACAGTCATCCTCTCCCCCGTCTCCCTCACCGAGTTCCCTGCGTACTGGTGTGAACACCCCCTCATATTCGCCGCCATCGCCGAGGGGTCTTCCCCTCAAGATCGCATGGAGCGAGTTCTCAGGTGGTTCATCTGTACCCTCAAGGGCCAGTACACCGTAAGCCTTGTCTAGATTAAGGGCAGAGTACAATGCTGATAGTCAGACCCGGAATGAGAAGATGGGATCCGAGAAGAAACCTCTCAACCCCGTGCTTGGCGAGGAGTTCTTTGGTGTTTGGCCAGATGTTGGAGGTCGGGGAGAGACCAAGCTTGTCGTGGAGCAGGTCTCGCATCATCCTCCGATTGTCAGTTCCTGTGGTATATGAGTTGTCCTCGGCTGACGCCCAGACCGCATAGTGTGTGGACCCGGGACTGTGTTGTGCCAGACTAATCCCAGCTACATCGAAAATGCCAAAGCTGGTGTACGGCTCCAAGGACATTCTGGACAGAAGACCACCTTCTCCGGCACAGCTATTCATGGTGCGTCCAGCTGTCAACGAAATTTTGGAAGCTGAGCTCTAGTCAAACAGTCCGGCCACGCCATTCTCTTTGTCAAACCGAAGTCGGGCGAGCCAGAGGAAAAGTATCTGATCACTCTGCGTGAGGGACCCGATAATTCCTTAGTCTAGCTGACGACCAGCCAAACTACGGATCGAGGGTATCGTATGGGGCTCACCGTATATCGAGCTGGCGGACACCAGTGCCATCCAGTCCTCGACAGGCTTTACCGCAGTGGTGAGCATCAGGTTTCCCTTCTCGAAAGCTGCGTACTCATGGTAGATCGACTACAAAGGCAAGGGCTACTTTAGTGGCAAAGCGCACTCGTTCAAAGCTTCCATCACCCACGGCCCACAGCAGGTCCAGTCGTACGAGGGACAATGGACAGGCGTCTCTCACATTGGCGGCAGCAAAGGTCCCGTCTTTCTCGACACGTCTGCCCCGAAGGAGGAAGTCACCGTCAAACCCGTCGAGGAGCAGGGCGTGTGGGAGAGCAGAAAGCTGTGGTCCAAAGTTGCCACCGGGATCAAGACGGGACAGTACGACGAGGCGGGCAAGGAGAAGACTCGGATCGAGAATGACCAGCGGCAACGGCGCAGGGATGAAGCTGCCGCAGGGACGACATGGGAGCCGGTGCATTTCACTCACCTGGACGAAGATCCAGAGTACCAAAAGCTTGTCGCTGCGCTGCATGACAAGCTGACCCCTGCACACGAGGACGGCTACGTGTTCAAGGGTTAGGGAGTGGTTCGTTATATACCTAGTTATACATAGTAGAACAGGTAGACGGGGCGTCGAAATGTATCTCTAGGCATGGCTTCCTCGTTGTCTCTCTCTCTCTGACGAGTGATCGTCATGGGTGGAGGTGCACCACGCCCACGACACGCACTTGTCTCCCTCTTGATGTTGCATTTGCATCTTGACATCTCCTGTTCACATGTAGACCACCATGCCCGCCAGTCTACCGGGATACCTCACCTCGGGCGCGTCGTCCAGAGCACACCACTCGTTGCTTGTCAAGCTGGAAGGTGCTGCGTCGGAGCAGGAAGACGACGACATTATCGCGTCAGAGCTGGAACGATGTCGGCAGGTGATCAAAGGGGGCACGAGCAGCGTGAGTACCCTAGCCTCTCCAGCAGCACTGCGGGGAATGCGCAGTCGACAGGAGCTGAAGACTAGGCGAAGGTGGCCGATACGTTGGTCATCGTGTTGCATTGTACGATGCTGCGTAGAGTCAATCTGGGCGGAGCAGGAGGAGGGGAGGATTGGGCACTGGTCGCTGCTCTTGATTTGGCAGAGCGGGGGCGGTCTCTGCGCGAGCGCAAGATGGGTGAGTGGACCTCTGATTCATACCCTATGGGTTGTGGGCAGAGGAGGGACACAGGTTGACGAGTAGGGTATACATTCCTGGCAGAGAGGATGCCGAGGGGGCACGAGCTCGAGCTGTTGCTCATCAACACTATACGCAAGGTATGTCTCTCCCACGTCTTACAGTCGCTCGAGCTTGTATTCAGTGCTCTGGGCTAATGGATGTTGCAGGATCTCACGTCGACTCGACCACAGGATATCCTCCTCGGTCTAGGGATGGTGGTCAAGCTCCCCTCGCACGACCTCGAGCCGGCCGTCTCACCTCTCCTCGCCTCCCGGACTCTGCTCAAACATCCAAAGTGAGATCATGCACGTCGTGGCGGGATACGAATACCTGACTCGCAGTGCTGCGGTCCGACAGCGTGCACTGCTTGCTCTGCATACGCTATACCTCTCCCGGCCTGCGGATGTCAAGGGGAAGTCCAGAGTTGGGTCGATTGGAGATACGCGATTCCCCCTATCTATGGGCAAGCTGGTCCGGTTGCTTAGAAGCGAGGAGGATGCTTCGGTCAAGGCGGTCTTACTCAGGCTCATCAGGGATGTATTAATCGTATGTTCACTCCTCACACGAGTTCCCTGGGAGGGCGGCTGATGATAGACTGGGATTCATGTCATTGCGACTGCTCAGGAAGGCACGTATATCATCGACAGTGTCCTCGAAGCTGTCGAGCATTCTCGAGGGCAGCTTCGACTGGAAGCTGTACGCACACTAGGTGCTGTGATCATCGCGAGTCCCGAGAGGTAGGCCCTACTTGAGCTCGTCAGGTTGATGGTGCTGATCTCGATAGCCCAAAAGAAAGGGTCGAGGAAGTCATATCAGACGGTCTGACGAGGCCAGATGGAGGCAAGTAGCTCCCCTTAACTCTCAGAGCCTGACTGACGTACAAGCCTTCCTTCTTGAAGCTTGTCGCATCTCCACTTCGTTCCGCTCGTCTCGCCTGGATGGCCTGGCTCTCCAGCGCATATCGCACTTACTCCTTCCTCCTGGTCCTTCCGGCTCTACCTATCCTACTGCTGCTCCCGCCAACGACCACATACTTGCAGTACGATGTCTTGCTGCGTTACCTAGAGAGACGTGGGATGGGAAATTGGGAGAAGCAGAGATGGGGGTGATCATGCAGGGGACGCAGCATGAGGATGAGAGTGTGCGCAGGGCTGTGAGTACCTCATCACACCTTGTCCTTCTTTGCTGATTCATTCCAGACCCTTCGACTGTTGGATACCCTGGATCCGACATTGCTGGAGACGTGCTTCCAGACTCACCTTTACCACCTGCGGCATGTGACGACAAGCAAGAAAGACAGTGCCGGTGAAAAGGCGCTCGAGATTGCCGAGATTATCTCCACCAGCTCTAGCGCCTCGGATACCGAGATTGGCCAGCAACTTGCGAGACGCGTCGTGGTTTTGCTTGACGCATGGCATGGTGGAAGTGGGGAGAGTGCGGCCTTGGTGTGGGAGTTTGCCGTCCGCCGAGTGTTGGAGCTGCTTAGAGAGGGTGATGCCGAGTCACTCGAGCGAGATGAAGGGCTTATTTTCAGTCTCACCGGAAGCGGGTACGGCGTTCGCTCGGGAGGTCTTGGTGTCCAGCAGCGGTGAGTCTGTGAAAGTAGTCCGGCTCCAGAAGCTCATGGCACAGCAAATAGTCCGAACAAACGCCTGGACGCCAATGATTCTCATGTTGCCTTCAATTCAACGTTGGCGGTCATACGAGCTACCGTGGCTTGCGATGCTGCCAAACTGGATCTCGAAGACACAGAGAGAGCATTGACCACCTTACTGGGAGATCTGAAAGGTGCTCCTGGTATGAGCTCAAGCTTATCCGCATGTCATGCTCATAGCTGATTGGCAGGATCGGTGCAAGAGCTACTACTTGTGGGTCTGGTGGCGCTGCTCAGGGACGCATCGCCAGACGCGCGAGCACGGCTGTCCGACGTGGTTGTTCATGATCTTCGACAGCAACAGGATGACATGTCCAAATATGCCAGAAAGGTGAGCTGTCACATACTGAGCGGAAGCTGACCGAATAGCGATGTCGACAGGTGCTCAGTATACTCGATCATGACTCGATCGAGTCTGTCACTGCCATGTCCAGGTCCCGCCGCGTGAGTATCCCGGGCTTTCGGAAGTCTGTGCTTAATCGTAGCTGCCGGATCTCCTGGAGGCCATCATCGACGTTGCTGCGACCATCAAGACCATTGTCAAGTCTCCGGTAGACGAGAAGTTGTTCTCTTCACCTCAACCGAGGCACGCTTTGTCTGACTCGAAACTTCGCTACGACGCGTACGAAGTTCCGTCAGTTTCTCGATCGACTCATGCGGGCAGGTCCGTCCTTTTGTCTAAGGCTAATTCCGCTCGCTCGTCGATGAACGGCGTACCTCCGATGAGTGCGGGTCAATTTGCTCTGATAGATGAAGATGAGAGACAAGATGTCAGCCTGGAGCTCCCAACCGAGGTGGGCACGCGGCTTGAAATTATTGTTTAAGCTGAAACTTGAGTCGGACCGACTTGGCCTTGATCTCGACGGGTTGACTCTAGGAGATGGGTCACCTGGAAAGCCATCCCCGCGACGACGGCAATCGAATGATCCGTTCACATCGTCGCCAATCTAGTTGTATGTAGTATCGTAGGCAAGTTGTGCATTATCATCGTGAGATCCCGATGTGTTTCATGTCGTGTACTTCTATCTTTCTATGGTGCGGCGCTGTCTGGCCTGTTTTATACAACCATTGCTCAGAATCCAGAATGCGACCATCCCCTCCCACCTCGTCGAACTCGAGGTCTTGGGTCGTCCTGCTTCACACATGACCCTTTGGACAGGTTGTACCCAGGCTTACACCGCCTCGAGATGCACTTGCCATCGGCGCATGTTGCCCAGCCCAATGCGGCTCCGTCGGCATAGCAACTTGTCGTCAGCGTGCTTCGCGGGTGTAGACTGAGTGGGACTGACTCTTTGCCGATGGTATCAGGGGCATCTGTACCGTTGACAGCTCCCCAGAGGCACCCTCCACAACTATCGATGTCGCTGGCTGTGTCGACGCACTATAGTCAGCATCATCCCCCGGACATAGAGTGAAGGGGAACACACCTCGAAGGCCTCGGTCATGCCGTGCGCTTGGGAGGGTATGCGACATGCGGTAAGACCAGCGGGACAGAGTGCTTGTGGTCGTTGTTTGGCAAGTTCCCGTTCGACGCGTTTACGTCTCGACAGTCCTTGAGATGCTTGGGCGACCGAGTGGCTGTAGATCTGGCTGTCAGCGACAGTCGAGGGGATATGAGGTGGTAGGACTTACGAAGTAGGTGTTTGCGCCACAGGTCGTCGCTGTCGGATACGTCCCCACTGTCCCGCACGCACACGAATACGTGTTCGACGCGCTGTTCATGAAGAAGACGAAGTTGACGTTGCTCGCGCATTTGATCGAACACGAGTCCGGTCCGGTGATAGTCGCAAATGTGAACCCGCTCGGTGGGGACGAATAACACCCGTCCAGCGCGAATGTAGTCTGCACGATCCGATTATCCCAGTCTGTCGAAGCGGCGCAGCTACCGGCGGCCCCAGAGTCCTGTGTGTTGGCGTACTGGTACTTGTCGGTACAGTAACATGTGTTGTCGCTCGCTCGGAACATCGAGTGTCGGTAGTTGGTGCGGCCCGCGACGGCCGGTGTGGGATTCACGGCGTTGTAGCATGCGGACCAGCAGGCGTCGCCGGATGTGATGGTGCCGTTGGCGAGGACCGTGCCGCCTGGCAGGGCATTTTGACAGCCGCAGTAGGCGTTGTT
The DNA here is from genome assembly GCA_024343385.1 of Tremella yokohamensis. Classification (NCBI taxonomy): domain Eukaryota; kingdom Fungi; phylum Basidiomycota; class Tremellomycetes; order Tremellales; family Tremellaceae; genus Tremella; species Tremella yokohamensis. Next base: position 33,566 of record BRDC01000017.1, on the reverse strand, counting down.
GCCCAATACGGAGACAGTCTGGAGGATGAGGGCGAGCACGAATGTCGAAGTGGTGAGGAGCATCTTGCTTGCTGCTTTGAAGGATAGGTGCGGGAAATCGGTGGGAAAGAGGACGAGGTCAGTTTGGTCTTGCTGATCTTATCCATCATTGCAGAGTGCTGCGGCGGTCAGACCTCGGTCAGCTGTGCTACTCGTACGAGCCTCGATCTCTCAACATCGACCATATCGGTCCTCCCGCACCCACGTTGGGAATTGAGGGCATGGCGGTGACTCCTGGGCCTGATTGAGACAGAGGCCCAACCGAAAACAGACCACATCTCTCGTCACGCTTCTCCAGGCGTCGCCCAGCGCCCAGCGCTGCTGATGCCGCCAGGTCAGTTCAGACGTCGTCGAAAACTGATCGTTCCACCAGGGCGGGAACGACAGTTCAACACCACGCGTAAGCAATTTCGCGTCGGCGACCCGCGTACCGCCTATCGATTCGATCGAACTTGCCGCGGCGGCACCGCCGCTACTGTACTGTAGTTTGGAATTTCGAGAGAAAACTCGTAAGGCAGATCAGACATTCAGACTTCCGCTACTTTCCACGGGACCAGTGGCGTCTTCCCGAGACCTCGATCCTCGTTCTGGTCTACTGTAGTCTACAACGTGTCGGGCTCGTACTTGAGCAATCACCGTGCCTATAAGTAGACTGTCTCGGATAACGAATGGCTAACCCTACTGATCCTTCCGAATTGGGCAATTATCGCTAGTGCTAGAAGGAAACACCGAGATCCGATCCAAAGGAGGTCGATCAGGGCCTATCGACGCCGGTCAGGCACTGCCGTACCCGTGCCGCCTATCCCTGGGAGCCCTGGTCGATTCGCCCATCGCTAAGCTGTACTGTATCGTTCATGGGCTCATTGTCACGCTCCCCGAGTCAGGGCCAGGACAACGTGACTGACTGACTGCCTGACTATGAGTCAGGATCGACGCCGAGGGCAGGGTGGGAATGTAAAAGAGCCCTCTTGATGGACCTTGGTTTCTCATATCGCCTTTCTTCTTGCACGCTCGCTCGACGCTCACTGGTCTTCTGCGCCTGTCTCGCGTGGGACAAGCTACGCCACAATGACTGCTGCTCACGTTCTGGATATCTGTGTCGCGAATCGCGTGGTCGTGCAGCTCCGATTCTCCGGTCTAACTGACTTGCACGCGGCCTCCACGCTCATAAGAACCTCGTAGACCACCACACACTCCGCCCAAACCGCTCCCCGCCGGACTCGTGGCGCTCAGCGTCTTGCAGCGCCATCTCCATGTTCTTCACGCCGACAGTGACCACATGTTCACCGCCGCCATCGACCGCCACGCTCTTCGCACGTGCCACTAACGTGTCACTGACGTGCTCGAGCCATCGCTCCGCAGCCGGACGAGGACCGCGCCGGTCCCAAGCGTCGAAGCGCACCCATCCCTCCCTCATCATACTCTCATCATGCGTCCGGTCCCCGCAGCCATGCGGACTGGGGTCGGCATCGGCTCCTTTGCCATGCCCTCGCGGCGCCTTTGACCTGTGTGAGGTCGGTTCTGATGCACGATGCTGCTTCGCGACTTCTCGCCCCCCGACCCCCCAAACCGCCGCGAACCCTCGCCGCTTCTTCGCCATTACCTCTCTTCCCTGCCTTGGACCTGAACCAGGGCGTCAAACAGGAAGGAAGGATATATACACCCTAGATCTTCATCCTTGAGCGGCGAGCAACATCCACACACCCCAGAGAGGGCACGGCAAGACGAAGCGGTTCATCAGGCGCGAACGCTCCTCGGCCCCAGGGTGGTCTTTACCCCCTTACCCCGATACCACTCAACCACAGACGCAGTTCCAATACCCATTTCCATCCCGGCTTCCTACCCCTGGCCCAACTGCCAGGCCGAGCGATATGTACAGCATGATGCCCGGTGCCGGCGCCATGTACTATCCAGCTCCAGGTCCCATGCCCCTTCCGATGGGCGCCGCCCCTACCAGCCTGCCATTCGCCGCCGACGCCCCTATCGGCTCGATCTCATTCATGCCAGTCCCGCCAGAACTCATCCCCCAAGGCTCGGGACGAGCCCCTCCCCCAGTCCCAGCGCCGGCGCCCGCGCCTGCGCCTGCACCGGCACCTGGCCCTCGGATGCTACCGCAGTTGACTGAAGCGGAGATGAAGGCACATGTGGCGGATAGCGAGATGGCGGCTCTGAGAACGTTTGTCGAGTGGAACACCAACGGCGACCCGCACACACAGGTCGACTATGGCGTTTACATGCAGTTGTGGCGTTGGTGCGAGAGCGAGTAGGTCCTTTAGCGGTTTTAGGGGACACGTCTGACAGGCAGCATCAACAGGAAGGTGATCCGGACCGTGCTGAAAGAACGCCTCAAGCTCCCGTCGCCATACCGAGACAAGGTCAGTCAATTTTAGGACGATATCCTTAGTGCAGCTAACGTGTAGGCACTCGTTCTCGTCCAGCTCCTACCGGCCACCGATCTGCCCCAGCTCCTGCCAGAACTGAAGGCACTCTCCAACCTCCCCACCGACCCGACCAAAGATCCGGCAGCCAACCCATTCATCGCCTCGCTCGGCGCCTCCCTCTTTGCTCAGGCAGAGAAGGAGCAGAAAGCTCTCGAAACTGCTAAAGCCGCCAAAGCCGCCGCCGAAGAGAAGGCCAAGTGGGAGGCGTGGTGCAAGCAGGTCGGCGCGATCGCCCCTGGTTTCGAATGGAGACCGCCGCCTGCGCCCATTGATTGGACATGGTGGGCTAGGGGTATGCCTCCCCCGCCTGAGGACTGGTGGAAGAATGCCGCGGCGAACGGGGCGAAGAAGTGAGCGCAAACAGCTTTTAGGAATACACGAATGTTTGAATGTGTGTTGTGGCAACATGAAACTCGTGAAACGATGTATGCATGCAGAGTCTGCGCGCTGGTCTCGTCTTTCGAACGTGAAACGTCTCCACTTGGAGAAAGCTCGGTGTGCACGACCGTAGCAGTGCGGTAGCGTCGTTGAAGGGGGTCCAGATGACATTCATGGGGCTGAGGGTCGTCGTGGAGATGATCAGACGTCGGAGAAGACCAGACGACACGGTAAGGAGGGACACCGTATGCTTTCGTGGGCGTTCGAATACTCGCGTGATCTCTTTTGTGTACCCAGTGGTCTTGGGGGATAATGGGCTTGAGAGGGTGGTTTTGTGTGACGAGCTTTCAGTGCCACTGATCCACGACGACTCGAGAGCCGCACATGCAGTACTGTAAAGCCTTCTCGTGATGAGTTTTGCCCGCGTTGCAGCCAGTTGGCTCGCAGCAAATCTCTCTGATTTCCTCGCCGAGGCTGCCATGCTTGACAAGCGGCATTGCGGCTTTCGCAAGGCCTTCGTTTCATACAGCTCGTCTGGTGGGGCCAGAGCGAGCCTGACCAGCATCCTCCATGCAGCTTTCGAACACGTCTATCCAAGGCCAGACGGACTCGTTCGCACCGACTCTCAATCCTACTCCCGCTCGCCTGTCTTGCGGGCTATTCGTTGTCGGGTCTTCGACCAAGCCAGCATCTCCAGTGTCGCTTCAGCTTATGCGAAGGCTCTCAACCTGACGTCCGTTCATGTGAAAGATGACTTTGGCAAGACGGCAAATCCCGGGCGTAATGCGCCCCGCTATTCTCCTTCGCCCAAGCCCTTTGCTCAGCAGGCGACTCTGCGGGCTTCCCGCTACGTATTTCGTATGCAACGCATTTACTCTCAGGCTTCAACAAGAAGGGAGGCGGCGCAGACCAAAGTGCTCTTGCACGTCTGATCAGCGCTGTCCCTTCACGTATTACTCCTAAAGCGCTAGCCGAGGCGGCCTTCGAAGCTCGCTTGCGCAGTAAAGCTTCTGGGCCCCAGGGGA
>BRDC01000017.1:0-29673 GCA_024343385.1 Tremella yokohamensis | reverse complement strand
GCGGAGGGATGAACAGTTTCGGGCTCTTTTTTTTTTTTTTTGGTATTTGACGCTCTCACACTCGGGCTTTGACAAGTAGGGAGGCGGTGCAGACCAAAATGCTCTTGCACGTCTGATCAGCGCTGTCCCTTCACCGTATTACTCCTCAAACGCTGGCCGAGGCGGCCGTCCGAGCTCGCTTGCGCTCAAGCTGCTCCCTTCGCCCAAGCCCTTTGCTCAGCAGGCGACTCTGCGGGCTTCCCGCTACGTATTTCGTATGCAACGCATTTACTCTCAGGCTTCAACAAGAAGGGAGGCGGCGCAGACCAAAGTGCTCTTGCACGTCTGATCAGCGCTGTCCCTTCACGTATTACTCCTAAAGCGCTAGCCGAGGCGGCCTTCGAAGCTCGCTTGCGCAGTAAAGCTTCTGGGCCCCAGGGGAAATTCGGCAAAGGAGGTGGGCAACACTGTACATATGCTACGCGCTTGAGAGTGACCGTCCTTTTAGATATTCCTCCTGCCAAAGCTGTGCTCAAAATTTCTCTGGTGGAGTTTGACTCTGTAGCCCACCCTCCAGGGTAGTTAAAGAGCTCAGACTTGCCTGTCCTGTCCAGCATTCATCCAACCAATTCAGCTCGCATACCGTACCATACGTACATACACATACATATACACTCCCATATACCGCAGTCCTCTGCCACATCCATTGCGCATATACAGCCATGTCTCGTCCAGCTTCAATTCCAGCCTCGCCTCTGCCGCGCGACTGTGTCTCCACAGTGCAACATGTCTTCCGCGATTTGGTGCCACTGGTGGAGGGCTTTCGAGGCCACAGCCTCAGAGACTTTGTACATACAGCTCAAGGATACATGGAGGATCCCAACGGTGGGGCTTCAACCTCTCAAGAAGGCTCCCTGGTTACTTCCACCGCCAAATACTCATGGATAATCCATCCCAATAATGAAGTGATTGTCACGGTCAAGCCCGTAGAAGCAGACCTTGTCGGTGACTCACAAGTGGGTGACTCGCAAGAAGGTGACTCGCAAAAGCGAAGGCCACAGCGCTTTGCATTCCTGAAAGAGGATAACCTCGGTCTCAACCGCCTGGTGATTTGTGATGAAACCATCCGCAAGCAGTTTGTTGAATCTAGGCAACAAACTGGGACCATTCGCTCCTCTCTGTTACAGTGGCCAGCTGGGAGTCAAGCTTCAACCCTATTGACGGGAGATCCGTTCTTGCTTACTTCAAGTCAACAGAGTGGGACCATTCGCCCCGGTATGGTTGAGGGGCAACTTGAGAGTCAAGCTTCAAGCAATCCGCTTGAACCTCCGTCAAGTGTGGCCCTTGCCAGGAGGCACCTTGAAGAAGATCATGCCCTCACCAGGCCACAACTTGAAGTAGGCTTTGCCACTGGGGGTGACTTGTCAAGCTTTGCACCGACCCGTATGGAGCATTCTCCATTCAGCTTGCCACTCAGCTCCGCATTCAGCTCGCCATTGTACGAAGCAAGAGACTGCGCCAGTGTCCTAATGGAGCACTTCACCCAATTCTTTCCTCACCTTCGCGCTCTCAGAGACAAGACCATCATGGAATATTTGCGAGGCCTGCGGCGGGACAGAGACAACAACATCTTTGAAGACCAGCCTCCTGGCCCGTGGGGCGAACATATAACATCGATAACAACCCCGAACGCTAAGATGGTCTTCACCAAAGAGGAGTATAATTGGCAGCTCAAAATAACCCTCAACAGCGGGGTAGGTGAAATTGAGCTCACGCAAGTGTTTGGTAGTTTTACGCAAAATACCATTGACCTTATCAACTCTCAAGCAAACATCGCCATCTCCGAGCATCAACAGAGGAATAGTGTAGTCTTTGGACTAGTTCACACTCCCAGAAGCTATTCAGGCGTGTGGAATTCATATGGCGACACTATTCACTTCCAGGGTGCCAATAGATCAAGGGTAAATCTCCCTGAGGAAAGCACTGGTCCAGGCAGCACCCGCAGCCCCGAACAGACCACTGATCGCGTTTACAGTGCGCAAGCTCAGTCGCTCGCTCGTACTGGAAGGCGTGCGCACGGAAGCAGTCAGCATCATCCCAGGAGAGAGAATGCTCCTCAAAACCCTTCATGCTTGACCCAGTAGCAGCAGTCTCCTTGATTGGTATCACAGCTAGTAACTGCCCCCGTTCCCGCCAATCCGCTTTACATATGCCTGTCATTACATTTTACACTGCATGTAAATAATTTATACTCAAATTTTGCCTCTGACATTTACCCAGTACAATTGTCTGATATCTTGCTGTGGTGTCAGCACGCCACTTGCTGTGCGGTCAGCATATATCTCATACACTTAAGTTTCAGTCGGGAGCACTAGGTCGCGGGGCAAACGTCGGCAAGCCGCCTCCCAAGGTCGACCAGTGCACGCACCAGGTCTGACACATGAGCTTCGGATATCGGAGAGTGGCTGGCGCAACAACCACTCTGCGAGCGATGCGATACAGAGTCGTCAGCGGCGCGGTCCCCGACATCCAGATCGGCAGAATCCTGATTCGTCTTCGGAGTCATTCGCTTGGCATGCATGTCATATCGTATAACCGTTCTCCGCACAAAATTCGATTACAGACCCGCAGGCCGCACTCAGTTCAGCGTCCTTCACGCCAACTCGATGTGTTCGTAATCGATCTATCAGTCATTTTGGTGGTCGTCACGAGAGCCGATCACCTACTCTTTTCTGGTCCGCATCTTCCACATTGCCTGCTTCGACCGGCGCTGACTTGCCGTCCGCATGGCTCTCGTGCGCCCCCTCAAATTCGGCGATCCGTGCGCCCACACCGCTCGTCTTGGCTTTGCTGAACTGCCACGCCCAGAGGCGTCTTTCCATTGAGCGCGACCTCTCACGGAAATCCACACCCACCTGTCAAAGAGTTCGTCGACCTCCTCCAATGATCTCCCACGCAGTTCAGGGACGAAAAAGACGATAAAAATGACGCAGAAGCAGGAGGTGACAAAGAAGATCCAGCCGACTTTTGCGCCAAGGTCGAGACCGGGTGAAGCGAGCAGGTAAGGGCTGCTAAACGTGACGACGAAAGCGGCGAGCACTTGCCAGGATGTGGCGAACGACATGACTTTGCTGTCAGCTGAGGCCTCGACTACCTGTAGAACAGACTTTTGCGCCGCATCCTGACACCGCCAATTTCCGAGCACACCACATAGGCCGCCGAATCGGTAGCCATGCGTGCTGAACATGTGAAGAGGATGTTGCATGCGACAACCGCATTGACGTCCTCGCGAGTCGGATGAGCCTTGCCCCCAACTCCTGCTACGATTGCCATGAGCGGGGTCTGGAAGAGCACCGCAGCGATCATGACAGGTCGTCGGCCGAGTTTGTCATAAAGGTAAATTCCCGTACCGATCGCCACGATCATGCAGGCAGAAGTGATGCAGGTGTAGTCGAATGACTTGTCTCCTAGACCCATCTGAAGGTAGAAGCTTAGCTGTCAGCGGTAGCCGGGGACGGAGGCCAGGGTTTCACGTTGCGCCGAAAGTCTGTATACTGGGGGTCAGCCCTGCTCAGAGAGTCCCATGAGATCGCTCACAATTGGGTGCCATTGATCTGCTGGAAGATGAACATCCATGCCGCAATCTGGAATCAGTGCCTCCCGATTACTGTGAGAGCTCATACGCAAGTCCGACGAAGATGAGTGCCGCGGAAGCTGGCTAGTCAGCCATGCCGTTTGGAGATCTTGACCCACATGTCCAGCCAAGAACCGTGCTCGCGTAATCGAGACTCAGAGATTGCCTCATCGATGGCCTCGATCTCCATCACGGTCACGCCAGATTCGATCTCGCGCTTATTTCGGACCCTGTTCAACGCTTTTTGAGCTTGGTCCTTCTTGCCGTGTAGCAGCAGCCAACGCGGAGATTCTATCGTCAGATACCACTGCATAGCTCTCGCCACATTCGGCTCACCAGGCGTGAAAGGCAAGAGGCAGACGATGATGACAGGTGGGATCATCTGCATCGCCACGGGGATTTTCCAGCCTCGCTGAGTCTCAACTTTTCGGTATGCGCGTCCCATCAGGTTCGACCAAAGCTGGCCAATGACCACTACGAACGTCACCGAGCCCGTGAAAACTGATCTGACTGGGGCCGGGGCGACCTCACTAGCGAAGGTGGGAACGCAATTCTCGACGAGACCTGAGGCTGTGTACGAAAAGCATCGACCCACGGTGAATGTCACCCAGTTTCTGCCTGTCAGCTGTTTTCCATGCTCATGTGCTTCTGGCTCACGTGGATGTGATCTCGACTGCCAGGTCAGCAATGTCAAGCTCTGAATCAAAAACGACCAACTGATCGCTGCCACAATCTGAATAACACAGGTTAGGAACATGGTCCATCTGAAGCCGAGCCTTTCGCAAATGGGCTCAAACGATAGCGTCCCCGCAAGCTTGCCGATCCACACAGCTGCATCGTCAATTAAGGTGCTTGAGCGGGCACAGATGCCTACTGGAGTTCATGAGGGATGAGCGTTTGGTAGGGAGCTTCTGCTTTCCGCCGATGTTCTCACCGAAAACGTTGAGGAATGACGGCAAGCTTTGTAACGTCGAGAACATACCGCTGTCACTGTGACGCTCAGCTGCCGGTGGCTAGACCGCTTGTGGTACTCACTAGCCGAAGAATAGGTCAGCCAAGGCGTACGTCGCGCACGTGGACCAAAGGCCGCCGCTGGTGTACGACCACCGGTTGGGCGTCTGCGTCTGCGCTGGACTGGACATCCTGGAAACGATAGCGGCGAGAGTCGGATGGGGATGAGGAGATCCAGAGACTGCCTACGACGCATCGGACCGATGGAGTTTTTATCTTGAGGTTTGAGGTGTTGTCAAATAGCAACTAAGGCGACACTGGTCGCCAGTTCAGGCGGTCACCCGGCGCGCAGTAGCGACACGAAGGACCGGCCTCCGCTTCTCTGGCAGACATTCGTTGTGCAAAAGCGTGGACATCGCTCGCGATGAGTGGCTGCCAAGTTCTGCTCACCGCTCCAAGCGTAAGCGTAAAACGCTAGAGGAAGCGGAACGAGCGGGGACGCCAGCGATGGATCGGGCCAATTTAGCCGAAGCAGGATACCGTACTGTAACTTACTCTATCTCTCCCCGAGGTCGACAGGTGCAGGGCTGAAGTCATCCCCGCTCGAGAATGCAGAACCGCTTGGCAATGTACGATGATCGCTCGACAGCGGGAACATGTCTCGCTCGCCAGAGAACGCTCCTGAGACGGGGTCAGGCAGGAAAAGACAGCGTGCGCTTTCTCCTTGACCGGCGTGGTCATCTGACAGTCAGGCTCGGGGACAGTATGCACTGCCTGCCGCCAGATCAAGGTGAAATGGTCGGTCTGACGCTAGGTATGCTGGACCAGCCTGGGCTAAAATTCCAGTGATGCAGGAGAGCGCTTCCCAAATCCCTGTTCGAAGTGCAACGAGAACTCGACCACATGCAGGATTGACCCCTTGTTCCGTCGAACCAGAAAGTCCGTTGTCCGAACAGGAGCTGAACCGAGGCTGATCTTCAGACGGACAGTGGTACAAGTGGAGCAGTGTCCGCAGGAGACTGTGGTGGTGTTGGAAACCTCGAAAACGCCCAAGGCGCTACCGCCCAATCGTCTACAAGATGACGAGGATACTGCAGATGCTCTAGGCATCTACGAAGTGATCGAGGATCGCTTTCCCCTCGGCACGATCGCTCTTACTCTCCGACAAGTCAATTACCTGTTCGGGCTGTAAGCGGATACTCTCGAGCAACCTCGTACTGCACTCATCTCGCAGGTTTTTCAAGCGGTACCATCGGTACTGCCCCTTGTTCCTCACACAGCGAGATGCGGTCCAAACTTACATCACGGAACGCTTCTTGTTTTGGACCATCGTATACGTGGCCGCTCGGACAGCCATGACGGACGCCGAAGTAGAGGGCGTCGTGTCGAAAGACACGTTTGTTGCGATCATGGATGGCGTCAAGGCGCTCGCGACCGCCCTTAGTGTCTATACCGGCAGGACTTTGGGAACTGTACAGGGCCTGATACTGCTAAGTCAGTGGGAGCCGCCGTACTCACGGCAGAAGGATTCAAGGTCCTGGCCATATATCAACCTCGTGCGCTCCTGCGTGTCTGCATTGGCCTCGACTGACTGCCAGGCGACGCAGACTGGGCTTCTGATGGGTCTGCATAGGCCTTTTCATTCTTTCGAGTTCACCTCCCGGCCCAGCCAGCAAGCTCTGGCGGATACAATGGTCGGCAAAGAGAGAACCCTTGCGTGGATCATATGTCACACCCTTTCGCATATGTACGCCCGCGGTCAGCGGAAGGGATCACGCTGAGATAATAGCCTGGCGCTCGACTCTGGTGTTCCCGCCATGATCATGGAGGATTGGGTGTCCGTCCAAGCTTCGGCACACGCAGGAGAGGCAGACTTGCCAGAGTGGCTATCCGGCATTCCAGACGATGCGCTGCAAGCTCTGGTAATCGCGCGCAATCTAGCCGAAGCTTCGTCTTCGCTAGGCAACTCGATCACGGATCCCTCCGGGCAACTCGAGGGAGTGGCAGCAGAGGTGGTATGGCGAAATCTGGATCGGACACTGGCAGATTACGAACTGCGAGCTTCCCTGCCGCCTCACCTCAAGTTTATACTTCACCTGAGTCGCTGCCAGCTAAGCTGCCACGGGCTTCAAATAAGCATGAAGGGAGCACGTCGGGCGCAATGCGTATCGGAGCTGTACGCCGCTAGTATAGCAGCAATTACGCTGGCAGGAAAACTGCCTTCCGGCGAGCTGTCCTTCTGGCCACGCGCAGCTGTGCAGGGACTCAAGCCGGTCACAGTGAGTCTAGCAACGGTTCAACGGCGGCGAGCTTACTGACAGCTTGTTCTGCTGCGCCTGATTGCCTCTGAAGACGGGAAGGAGCTACCTGCGGGGCCCGTCCTTGCAGCTGTGTCCACAGCATACCGGCTTGTTAGCGGTCTAAACACCTTCGAGAATGACAAATATACTCGAGCAGCTAAATTAATCGCCTTCACCTCCAAAGATGCTCAGCAGCGAAAACGTGACGGGCGGCTATATGGCGGGACCAAGTCTGGAGACTACCCCGAAATACGGTGTAGAATGGGTGAGGTCACAAGAGATTGGGCGAGGGCTGTACTGATTTCAGGCATGGCAAACTACTATCACGACTGCTTGTTCACAGCCAAACGAGCCCGTGGACGCCATGGTGCAGTGTATCAGGACACCTTGCCGGCGTCAGAACTAGCGGTCGCACCGGAAGCTGCCGCACCTCCTGTCGAACCCTCCTCTGCCAACCTTTCTGTCCCGGTGACCGAACCACAAGTCGAGCTGTTTGCAGGAGGCTCCCCGCCTATGTGGATGGATGATCCAGGGTGAGCAGCTACATGGGCACGAAAAGGTATATTACTCGACTAAAAGCAGCTTTGACCTGAGCGCTTTCGACTCTCTGGCTTCGGACTGGACCAGAGGTAACATTCCCTCTTCCTCCCTGTTCGGCTTCGACTTTGGGCAATAGCCTAGGTCGTGGGGGATGAGCATGTATCTTGTTGCATCTCGATGTCGCGCATCGGTTAGCCGTACTTGCTTAGTGGAGCGGTCTTGACCCTCTTTGCTTTCGCCTGACTAAGCGGTTTAGCGCACGCAACATGGGGCGTGCGAAGCAAGCGGTGCCTTGGGGCCTTGGTCACCGCTTGCCTTTCCGAAGCAAGCCGTCGTCGTGTATGAGTTTTCAAGCATGATGCGATTCATATATCCAAGTGGAGTGGCTGTGACAGTGCATCCGCTCAGTACCAGTATGTCCAACGAAACCGTCGTCGAGATCATAACGCCCGTAGGCCAGATAGGGTGGGTCGGTACCCAAGTGGCGGTGGGAGCGCTGACAGGCAGCTATGGGTATCCCATTACGCCGTTCATCGAGGAGTGCCGTCGTATGCCCGACGGGTCTTTTATTATCGCCGATGCAGGCAGTACCGACTCGTGAGTCTTGCACCATGTCACCCTCGCAATGTAGTAGGGGCTAATCACTTAGGGGTCCCCAGAAGCTTTGTTTCGGATTGCTCACGGCCCCGCGGGAGGCGTACCTCCGTGACTTGAGACCCATCCTTCAGATGGCGCACGAGAGGGGATTCAAAGTCCTCTTTGGCTCGGTGGGCGGACACGGCAGCAATCTCCATGTGGATATCATGACCGAAATCGTCAGAGAGATCTGCGAGGCCGAGGGGTACACTTTCAATGTGGCGAAGATATATGCCGAGGTGGACAGGGAGCTCATCAAGAGCAACATCAAGCGGGGGCTCATTACGCCTTGTGGGCCTGTACCGGAGCTTACGACCGATGAAGTGAGTTAGCAAGTCTGAAGGCAGAGGTAAGCAGCTGAGATCAGGTGGACAAGTCTCCTCGGGTTGTGGCGCAGATGGGAGTGGAACCTTTCATCGAGGCTCTGAAGGGCGGGGCAGACATTGTGCTAGCTGGTCAATAGAGTATTGCCTGGTCGACGAGTTTTGGCTCACTCCTCAGGGCGAGCGTACGACCCCTCCCCTTATGCCGCAGTGTGTCAGATGGCAGGCATTGACCCCGGCATCGGGTGGCATATGGGCAAGGTGGGACATCCCATATTTTGTGAGCAAGTGCTCATGCCAGATCTGCGAATGTGGCGCTCTCTGTGCCACGCCGCGAGGTAAATCTATACGAGCCACAGTGCGCAAAGACGGCTTCGCTCTGACGGCAAGTATCTTTCTATGTCGCTGACCCTAGTTCGTGCGCTGACACGATAGCCTGTCAACGTCAATGAGCGCTGCGTTCCCATCTCAGTCGCCGCCCATACGCTATACGAAAAGTCCCGACCAGACCTCCTTCCCGGCCCAGGCGGTATCCTCGACCTGAATCACTGCACCTATGAGGCTGTCAACGACCGAACAACCCGAATCTCAGGCGCCATATTCCGACCGCAACCGTACACGGTTAAGTTGGAAGGCGCCAAGCCTATTGGGTTCCGTGCGATCGTTGTGGCGGGTATCAAAGATCCCATCCTAATCCACCAGATCGATGTGAATCTCTCCTGACAAAGGAGAGTCGTAGCTGATCTCAGTCTTACCTCGGTTTTGTGGGCAAGACCGTCTTTGGGATGATGGACGACTTTGACGCCAAAGTTGATCGCCTGGCCTGGCACGTGTACGGCAAGAACGGCGTGAGTAGCGGGATGTGCCTTTGCACAAAGGCTGATTGGCAGGTCATGGGCGACCTGGAATCGCCCGACACGCCCCTCGCTCACGAGTTGCTGGTGATGGCTGAGGTACTCTCCAACACGCAAGACAGGGCCAAGTGGATCGGGAACCGTCTTCGGGTGGCTCTCCTTCACACTCCCTACCCGGGTCAAGTGCGTTTCGTCCTCCTCGGAAACTTTGCAAGTGACTGATTTGTACCAGATGGCGACTTCTGGCAATGTGGCCTTTCCATATGCGCCATTTGAAACGCCCATTGGGCCATTCTCAGAGTTCAACGTGTATCATATCATGCCGATCGACGACGCCCTCGCGCTCTTCCCCATCCAGTTCGAGCGAATGGACTATTCGACCAAGAACCTATCCAATGGTCTCACTAACGGTCATGCCAACGGTAATGGTCTAAACAATGGACATGCTACCGACAGTCCCAATGGTGTCAAGCCCAAGGTCGACCCCTACTCGGCTGTCGCGAAGGAGATAGCAGCGTGGTGCGCGAGCGCCAAGCCCAAGCCAACTTTCCGCGAGCTCGTCCAATCCGGACGAAAGACCGCAACCATCTCGGAGCTCGCACGATTCCTTCGGAGCAAGAATGTCAGTCTTTGTGGACCCTAAGGACTCCAGCTCACGAGAAGGCCGGGCCGTACGAAGTGACCTTTGATGTCATGTTTACCGAAGAGGCTGAGTATCAATGGATGAAGCAAGCCGGTGTTCTTGAAAAGACCAGGCTGGCCAAGTTGTACAACACCGACCCGGACAAGGTGGTGACTTGCATGTTCTTCGACCCGGCGAGGGCATTCAAGTTCACCATCCCTCGCCCGAGAGTGCAAGCGTGAGTCTCTGGCTCAACTCCAAATGGGTGTCATGTTGACGACAGTGGATTTGGGGAGACCGACATGCATGCGGCCCAGGAGTACATGCCGATTGCTCGTCTTCAAGTCCCCTTGCCGGACAGCTTATAGTTACTATGCTCTTGCGGCTTTGGTGATTGCAGCAGGTGTGCGTAGATGCAGGATTGCCCTTGTCGAGATCAGATGCCTATCAAGCACTGTGTGAGGTACTGTACATGAGGTTAGATTTCGTGAGATGGGGTGTAGACAACTGCAGCAACTCGTCCCTCTCATTGACCCCTCGTCACCATCGTCGTCGACACCATCGTCGTCGGCGGCAGCAAGGTGAGGACACACAAGTTTGGCTTTATCCCATATACCTCCTCGCCCATTGTGTTGCTGAAGATCGACGCAGCTGATGATGGAACACGACGATCGCAGGCTGATGCAAATGCATAATATTCAAAAGATCGCCAAAGCATTCGGAGGACTAGCCACGCCCCCGGGAACATTGAGCACTTCGCTCGTCATGAAGAACGTCCAGCGCCTGAGTTCTGCACACTTGACAGACAAAGCTTCCAAGTCGAACATCTCGCCGATGGGCAAACCCCAGCCTGCGAGACAGACGGGATGAAGACCGTAGGTCTCGTGCTCGGTAGCGATGAAAGCACCAGCTTCGAAAGCCCTGCGTATCAGAGATGCCGCTTTCAGTGATTCCATTGGACTTGCCTCGTGTCGCCTGCAACGGCTGCGAACTTGTTCTCCCATATCCAGCGAAGAGTATCCTCATTGGCCGCGATCCCAATCTGGTGCCCTTTGGTCCCGACATACTCTGGTTCCATCCTTCCAATCAGTCAGAGTCCTTTACAGCCGGACGATGAGAGATCGCACCACTCCCTATCCTTGTCGCTTAGCGCCTCGTACGCCCTAGTGAATCCAAACCGGATGAACAAGATGTCGGCATGATGCAAGTCCGTTTCGGTCATACCTTGCCACTTCCATACCTTCATCAAGTCGTCGACAGACACCAAGGTCTTCTGGAAGATTTCAGGCTTGAGGTTATGAGCATCGCAGTATGCGGCATAGTCGATCAGTACGCCGCGGCCGACGATACCTTCCTTGGCCATGTCTGCCGTCAGCCAGGCTACGTCGAGGAGCGAATGGAGCTTACGCTGTATACCAATTGCCTCTGTACCAGTCTTGATCTCCTCCCCGGTCGTCCCATTGTAGTACAGCTTTCAATCAGCCTTTGCTCCAACATCCCCCAATTACCCACGCCATGCTGCTGGTAGCCGTAATGCCTCAGCCCGTCCCATTGACTCGAACACTGGCTGTTGAAGCTGAACGAGTCATCGTGCGCATGTCGTTCTCCTTTTCTCCAAAGCTTGTGCTCGAATGGGATCCGGCCATAGGCAGGTTTATGCGGCTCGAACATCGACCAATTAAGCGATACTCGTTGCCCGGTCCGAATCTCGCTCTGGGCAGCTTGTAGGACCACCTCGGGCGTCAAGAGGTTCTAGCAGTCAGCACACCTCTCCAGGTACTGTAGAGGCTCACGAGAGTCCCAAGCTGGTCATTGGGTCCATACAGCCCCCAAGCGTTCCACTTCGGCCCATCTTTCTTGACAGGCAGCTCATCAAAGGAGGGGTATGGAATCACCGGGGCGACCATTGTAGCGCTTCGATGCCGTCAACAAGTGGACGACAAGCCGGTCAAGTCGCCAAGACCTATACTTGTATGCATGGCGCTCGGTACCCAGTCTAAATGCCAAAGCATGATGAAGCGGCGCTTAGTTGACGAGACCGCTTAAGCAAGCGGGATCCGCTTTCCAAGCCGTAATCTCCGGCAAGTCGCTCATGAGCTGACCGCTATGGGTGAGAGGGGTTGTAAGCATTCTGTCAGACCTTTTCTACGTTGCATGCACTAAATAACACCTGACTCTATGCGGTAGCCGCCACTGTAGGAGCAATCTTTGCCTCATTCAACACGACCGGCTGTCTATCTTGGCTCGCCAAGCGTGCTTGCCACACTTTTGTGATCTGTACAATCAGCAGGGGCATCGCGGCACATGAGTAGTGCTTACATCGTACTTGTAGATCCACTGAGTGTTGCCAGCCAGCCCTTTCCTTACGAGCTCCTCCACAAACTCGTCATCGTCCAGCTCCGGATGCGCCGTTTGGAACTCTTTGGCATTCCGAGCGTACCCATCGAGAACGTTGTACAGCGCTTCGTAGTGGGGCGCTCGGACCTCGTCGTATTCGTGCAGCGCGTCTGCAATAGGTCTGCCCGTCTTGATGGCCAAGTCGATGGCTTGCGACAGCACATATGCGTCCTCAAAGGCGAAGGCTGCGCCCGATCCGAACGCCCCCGACAGTGCTGACTGTGAGTTGATGCGCATTGTGTTTGCCACTCACGATGCGAGGCGTCACCCAGTAATGCGATACGGCCATGGCGAGTGACCGATTCTAGCCGAGGACCGCCAAACATGGCGAATTCGAGCCACTTGTCTGGAACTTCGATGATCTTGCGAATGGTCTCATTGTATTCCTGCATGATAAGCTGGGTGCGGCAGACTTCACACGGATGACTCACCGTGTAATGCGGTACGACCTCATCTCTCGAGACCTCCTGTCCCCAGCTGACCTTTGAACCGATCTCATCCGGGACGATGGCCCTGGTGGCGATCTCGAAAAGGCCGTTATCTAGGGGATTGGTGTAAACGTGGGTGGTTTTGGTGTGCCAGAACACGGATCCATCTGGGATGCCTGGAATGTGCGCCACGGCGGATTGAGGGATGAGGACTCTAAATGCGACTTTGCCAGTATAGCTGAGCTTGTGGTCTGGGAAACTGTACTGCCGAACGACAGACCGGATGCCATCCGCGCCGAGGACCAGGTCGAAGGGGCCGCTCTCGGTCCCGTCCTGGAACACCAAGGTCACTCCTTCCGCTCCTTCCCGCAGAGTGACGAGCTTCTTGCTGAGCTGAATGAGGCCGTTTGGTACCGCAGACAGGAGAGCGTTCTGAAGCTTGTACCGCTCGATACGGGAGCGAGCAGGAGTGTTGGGATCAGCTAGATGATTAGTAACTATTGAGCATGTCCAGACTCACCGCTCTGATATCGCCGGCTGATGAGCTTTCCCGTGGTACCGTTTCTCTATGTCAGGCGTGTGTCGTTAATGCTTCGATGTGTCAGCCAACCCACCGGTTCTCCACGTCAATCTTGGACCCGTCGCCCCGACTCGTAAATTGCTCAATCTTGTCCGCCACACCGAGCAATTGAAGATGTCTCCAGGTGTTGTCGTTCAGACTGATGCCCTGCGACCGTCAACACCTTGTCGCTACGCCCACACTTCGCTCTCACTCACAGCTCCAACCTCTCGCAGCTCCCTGGCTCCGTCGTATACGCTCACTTCGACATTCTCAAGCCGGCGGAAGTGGATCGTTGCCGCCAGACCACCTGGCCCGGCACCGACTATGGCGACTTTGAGGGGTAGCTTTGTCGACATTGCCTTGCTGCTCGACTGTTTTTGTTTGGTTTGCTTTCACCTGGATGCATGTTGACCGAGTATCATGATGTATAATGTATCTGTCTCCCACGCAAGCATCTGCTGCGGTGACTACTATGCTCAGTCGCAAAGTTGCGTGCTCGGCACGCCGTATGAGATCACCTGACATCCCGAACCTAGGAACAGCGAGATCGCGTGATATCCGCTATCTAAGGGCTCCTCGATGGCGAAGTCTGGCGCTGATACTTCAGACCGAGGCAAACTGTACTCTGGCCGTCTGGCTACAGTACATAAGGAAGGAGCCGGGGTTCTGTCAGTCTCGAGAGGTCAGTCTCTATGCATAGACAGCACTTCTGCATCCCCCATGCAGGCAGGCCACGCGAGCCAGGCACAGCGCATCAGCCTACACACACACACACACACATAATCTGGCACACACATACACACGCACACACATATACACACACGCGTGGCCCTACAGACCCTTCAGCATGACCATGACCCGCCTGCTTGTCGAGCGCACCCACATCTGCCATGCAGACAACGACAAGAGCATGCTAGTTTCTTTCGCTCTACGATCTGGCGAATTCCGCCGAACACCAGATCCCATCGGTCCTACTTTGTCATCCAACCACGCTAGCTGACGTGTTCCGGCCGGGATGGCGCCTGCGGCCCCAGAGCCGCCGGGAGAGCCCCACCGGCGTACGAGTACCACCGGATGTATCGATCACCTGGGGCAGGCGAGTCTCTTTTTCCTCGCCTTGCATCTCTTTCTCGTATGCTTCTCTCGTCGCCGGATGAAAGTACAGTTACGGACATGTCGTACATCCTTACTGTGTTGGCCGGTGATAGCGCCAAAAGACTGTTGTTTTCGGCGAGCGGTGATCAGTCGCCACCATTTGGTGCCAGTATAAAGATGTTGAATGCTCAGGAGGTCGAGCATGACAACACAGAAGCTGTGGCTCAACATGCTCACTGCACTCTTCACAGCTCTGCTTGCTGCTGGTGCAGCTCTCGCCTCCCCGCTGGCCAAACGCGATTTTGGCCCGGTCACCATATTCGACCCGCCTGCCGACTACAACATCCCTCGCACCCTCTACGCCAGGGGTCTGCGACTGAACGACGTGAGCTATTTCAGAAGAGGCGGAGTTGTGGACTGACCATCGGACGGCTGGGACATGGCTGTCGACATGGGAGAATTACACGCCCAATGGCACTTTACCATATTTTCAGATCTACCAGTCGACCGACCAGGGTTACTCGTGGAGTCTGCGCTCACGAGTCTATGTAAGTTGCCAACTCGGCCAGGGGGTAGCGTGTTGACCTGTAGGACACCCAGAATGGCTGGGGTCTGCGATATCAGCCTCAGATGATCCAGCTCGAAGCGCCTTTTGCGCAATTCGACACGGGCACCATCCTCCTCGCTGGTAACTCGATCCCCGAGAACTTGACCAATACACAGCTGGACCTGTACGCGAGCACAGACGAGGGGTGGGTCTCTCCCAGGCAGATTGATGTTTGAGGATATTGATGGCAGGTACTCGTGGTCGTTCGTCAGCCACATTGCCGCTGGCGGCTTTGCCGTGGGTCCTTTGGCTACTTGCAGTCAGAAGAGGCAACCGCTGACGAGTAGTTGCCCGACGATGGCCTGACACCCGTCTGGGAACCCTTCCTCATGGTCTACGGCGACCAGCTCATCTGTTATTACTCGGACCAACGCGATCCGCAGTACAGCCAGAAGCTGGTGTATCAAGCCACATCCGATCTTGTCAATTGGGGAAGCGTGGTCGATACTGTCACTGTCGCCAACCAGACTGCTCGACCTGGCATGTCTATCGTTTCTCTCATGGGGAACGGCAAGTATATCATGACGTACGAGAATGGCGGAGCGCCAGAGGGTGAGTCCTTTAACCGTGTAAACCTTTGATGAGGAGCTGAGATTAGTCAATTTTGCCGTCTACTACAAGATTACCGACAACCCGCTCGACTTTGCCTCCGCCCCTGGCCAGGTCTTGCGCACTACCGACGGCTATGTCCCCTTCTCGACCCCTTACAACGTCTGGACCGACGTCGAGTCGTCGAATGGGACACTGGTCGTTTCTTCCTACTCGGATTCGGACCTCTTCATCAACCACGGCTATGGCGAGGGCGAGTGGACTCGTCTTGCGACGCAGATTACTGCTGCGTATTCGCGCAGTCTGGTGCTTGGCTGCAAGAACGACGAACTGTACATCTTTAGCGGAGGTGCGCTGGCAGGGGCGAACAACACCGTACAAGTAGCCGAGCAGAATCTGCATGGCTGCTAGCGGCCTTCATAATGCAGAGCAAAGCAAAAAGTAGCAATAATGCAACGATGACATGTACTATATGTCCCTCTATACCCTAACTCCCTTCTAGTGTACTAGTCTAAACCTCGACAATGGTCGAGTTGAGCGAGCTCTTTTTCCCCTGCAACTCCACCTCCTTCTCCTGTCCCGGCGAGTCGACACTGATCGTACTCTGGTCGAACTGAATATAACTAGGAACACCCATATCGTCCGCAAAGTACCCCTCGGTCTTGCTCAGCCCCTCCCACACCACAGGCTCGTCCGCATGGTGGTCCGGCATGATCTTCGGCGGCCAAATGAGGCAGATGATGTAGTACGACCCGCCACCCGCGAGCGAAGATAGGATGATGCCCATGTAGTAGATGTGCGTGCTGGCGATACTGAGACTGCCGGGGTGCAGCGCGTTCGCCACGCCGTGCACGACTAACACGACGCCGATCAGCCATGCGACGTAGGCGCGCGGGTTGATGCCGTATTTGTACCAGTAGATGCTCTGCGGTCCGCCGATGAATACAGAGGGAATGTGCACGTTGCCTTTTCGCACAAACCAGTAGTCTACGACTTCGATGGCGAGGATCGGGCAGATGAAGCAGATGTAGCTCCCGAGGAAGGTCAGGAACTGCTGTGCTGACGAGACGATCTTCCACGGGACCACTGCGACGGCCAACAAGGCGCAAAGCACCTGTCCTCGCACGATGGTGAAGTACTTCGGGAACAGACCGGCGAGGTCGCAACCGACTGGGATCGAGTTGGAGCTGATGTTGGTCACGAAGGTCGCGTACACCTGCGTCATCGATGCGAGGAAGACAAGGGTACGGGCTCCAGCGGTCCAGTGGTGGTCGAGTGTGGCGTTGAAGAAGTCCCATAGGTTCTGACAGTCAGCCACTGGCTACCTCATATTCGCTGCCATGACTTACCCAGTAGGTCGTCCCGTACATCTGGTGTCCGCACGAGGCGATGGTCATACCAATGAGGATGACAACGGGCTTCGAGATGATCAGTCCATAAACCTGGGTGTCAGTTGCTATGGTCTCATGCTTTGCTGCACCGCTCACGATGGTCCAAGTCTGGCGGGGTCGGTTGGCGTATCGAGCGAGATCGGCAATGTTGACCAGGGGTGGGATGACATTGGACACGGTCGAGTTGAGGGCGTACATGAATCCCCAACCAAGCTGACTACCTCCCACAGTCTTCACGACCAGCTTGTCAAAGTGGGCCCCACCAGCCGCATGGACTGCCCAACCGAGAGTGGCAAATAGAGACGGCACGACGATGAACGACTTGGCGGCAAAGATCTTGGTCGTTTTGGAGGGGTGGATAAACATGAATGCTGTATATAAGCTGGAGTCGAAAGAGAATGACCGGAAAGGTGGGACTAACGAAACTGGATGAACCCTGATCAATAGTCAGCGGTTGCGTCAACTTTGGTGGTTCACAACTTACACAGGATGAAGAAGGCCAAAAGCTTGCGGCTGGTGGTCCCGGAGGTCGCAGGGAGATGATTGGGAATGTTGACCCATTTGTGGCCAAAAACACAGCGCAAAGCCACGTCCATCAGGTATCCGGCATAAAGTGTTTGGGTGGCCATGTATAAGATCGCCACGACGCCGCGAATGAAAATCCAGAGCAGGGAGCCGCGCAAGCCGGCGGAGATGCGCACAAAGCTGGGGAATCCGATGTGATACCGCGCCGGTCCGCGTGCGTTGAAGAGAACCAGGAGGCAGCAGATGATGGTGCCGACGATCGAGGCCAAAAGGATGTGCCACCAGAGCAATCCGATGCTCACGAGCGAGGAGCCTGCATTGTATGTCGTCGGACTGAAGGAAACTACCACCTTTTAGCGTCATTTTGATCTAACAATCAAAGCGCTCACTGGAAAATTGGAAGAGAAAGAAGCTCCAAGAGTCCCACCGACGGGTTTCAGGAGGGTTGGGTGCCAAGTCGACATTCGTCCATTTGTCCGTCTTGGGTCCATCCTCATGCTCCGAATCCTTTACCTTGACGGCGTTGTTGAAGCGTGACCACACGGACATGACTCTGAGAGAAATGCTCGAGTTGGGAGGGAGGAAGGAGGGGAATGGGGAGTAGACCGAGTGGGAGGTGGCGGCTTAAATACCATGTCCGAGAGATGGGTGTTCCCGAGTGCATGAAAGTCTATCTTGCGCATCTTTGTAGTCGATGGAACCACCCGCATCCTTATCTTTGCTCTTTGCCAAGTGAAAAACCAAGCGTGGGGCTATCTGTGATTCTGTTCATGGACTTCTCCGACTGGACCGTCTGGCGAATCGAGCAAGCACGGAACGATTCAGGGTCAGGTGGATTCTTTGTGCCCCTCACTTAAGAGGTATAACCTGCAATTGCTTCCGTCGCCACCCTCTAGGGACTTTGTGGCACTTTTTTCCGACTGGTCCGATTCTCCGAGTCCGTATCCTCTTTCCTTGCCCCTCCCTTGCCAGGACGGGCCTCAAAAGCCGCTAGGCAGCCGATAGAAGTCCAGGAAGTAAGCGACAAGAAGCGGAACTACCCGTACTTGCTTCTTGAACTGTCAAACTGACTCTGAAAGAGCCAGAGAGATGCTTGTAAAAGGACAGCCAGACTCACAAGTCGGGCAATGGCCAAGACGGGATGAGCACAGCCGGAGATGATGCCAAGCGGCGCGACAGTGGGCCTTCCTTGGGTCTTGGAGGTGCTCGAGACTGACGAGCAGCACGCTGGAGCCGTTGGCGCCAGTCGGCCGTCTGGCGCTTCATCGAACCTATCCTGTCATTCTTGCTCTCGCAATGGCTCCTCATCGCCATGGGCATCGTCATTCTCCTCGCGTACTTCTTTCCCTCGGTCGGCAAGCGCGGTGGACACATCGCGTCCCAGTGGACAGTCACTTACGGCGCGGTCATCCTCATCTTCCTCGTCTCTGGTCTCTCACTCCCGTTCGACCAGCTCGTCCGCCATGCCCGTAATGTCCGCCTACACATCATCGTCCAGATCACCTCGTTCCTCATCACTTCGGCCGTGTGCTTCGGTATCGCCGCAGCAGCCAGTACGGGCGGCACCATCGCCACCAGTACGCTGGTAGGATTGGTCGCCACTGGCTGTTTGCCCACTACAATCAGCAGCAACGTCGTCATGACTCGGCAGGGCAAGGGCGACGTCGCAGCTACCATGGTCTCTGTCACAGTCGGCAACTTCATAGGACCGTTCCTCAGCCCGCTACTTATGACCAAGCTATACCTCCCCGCTGTTGGCGCATTCAAGGAGTGGCTTCCCGCCGAAGCGACGCATAACCTGCCCGCCATGTACCGCAGCGTCATGAAGCAGATGGGTCTGTCGGTGTTCGTGCCTCTGGTGGTGGGCCAGATCATTCGCGCCATATGGCCGAAACAGGTGGCGTGGGCGGTGGAAAAGTTCAAACTTGCCAAGTTAGGCTCGTTGTGTCTCTTGTCCCTCATCTGGTACGCTCTCTCGGATATGCAGTACGGAGTAGAGCTGACCTCAGGTCGACATTCTGCACCGCGTTCGCCTCGCACTCCCTGCAGACCCTCGACACCGCCACCGTCGTCTTCAACGTCTTTGTCAACATCGCCCTCTGCTCATCCTTCACCGTACTTGCATTCTTCCTCGCCCGCCCTCCTGCATACCTCACCAAGCGCTTTCCTCGACTGTGCAGACGCATGTCCCGACCAGAAATCGTGTCAGTATGTTTCTGCGCCCCTGCCAAGACACAAGCACTCGGCATTCCCCTCATCGCAGCCATGTACACCACGTCAGACGACATGACCCGCGCCCTCATCCAGGTGCCCATGATCCTCTATACCGCCGAGCAGATCATGGTTGGTCAGGTGCTCGTGTTTCTCTTTCGCCGGTGGGAGCAGAGAGAAGCCGCGCTGCTCAAGTTGGAAGACGAAGAGCGGCAAGCCAGGGAGTCGCCCGCGACCCTGCATGAGGGCGACGAGTCCCAGCTGGAGAAAGGGGACACTGTAGCATAGATAGACGCCTTGCATACTTCATGAATGTCATGTCATGTCCATGTGATAACTAGCGGCGGGTCCAGCTTGAACATCTCGCAATCTTCCTCTGGTACTCCGTTGACGTGCTGAAAGATGGTGAAGTCCAATGTCTGATGTCAGTACTGGCACTCGTGGCTAGTCAGGACTTACCTCGCCAATGACAGCCATGGGCGCGTGCCAGGCATTGGCAGCGTAGCATATCCCTTCGTTCCCTCTGACAAGGTACGCCTTGAGAGTGTTCAAGTCCGGTGCCGAGTTGTCCGCATTCCCATCCGCAATAATGGCAATATAAGCCATCTCCGTCCTGCTGCCCATAGGCACAAATGCCTGGCTCGTATATGGGTGCCGCTCCATCCACCCGAGTTCCATCTCAAGACCCTGCGAGCCGACCGTGACTTCTCTCGGCTTGTTGCGCGAGGCGGACAAGCATGGCCGTCCTGCTGTCCCACTAGGCGCGAGGTGGTACAAGTTGGTTGAAGGTGCGATATCGGTCGTCTTTGTCGACGTGCCCTGATTGCCGATCTTCGTAGCTGCAGTAGTGAGAGATGGGGATATCAAGCTCAAGCTCGGTGGGGCTGACTGCGCCGTGAGAGGGACGGCGATGATCTTGTTTCCCATTCCCATGGTGAGAGATACCAAGTTTCCATGGTGGAATGAGAGGTGTCGAAGAAAATGCCGGGAGGAGCTGTCCGGTACGACCCGTCTCGGGGAGGTTTCTTATCTCTCGCCAATTATTCCCTGCTTCTCCGCCTGGTGGCCACCACTTCTTTGCAACGTTGCATCTCGAACCAGTCTCAAGCAGGTGAGATGAGCAGCACTGAGGATTCCCCTCGACCGCAGAAACGACAGCGCTCTAGCGTAGCCTGTAACAGGTGCAAAGAGCGTCGACAAAAGGTTGGCCCCTCCCTCTTCGCTCGTCTGTTTGAGCGACTGGAATATTTGCTGATATCAGTGCGACAATGCTTCGCCTGCTTGCTCCAAGTGTGCACGGGTCGGCGCTCAGTGTGTCTATACCGGTGGCGATCACCCAGCGTGGTATGTCGAGTCGCTCGAAGAGCGTATACGACTCCTGGAGGCTAGTCTGAGAGGCGGAGGCGTATCGCCCAGGCTCATCACCCCGCCCGAGTCGGCCGTTTCTCCTGTCCAAGATGGAGGCGATGGTGTGTGGACAGCGGAGCAGGACGAACAAGCAGAGGAATCTGAGACAGGAAACACACCTCTGGAGGACGGAGCGTCCGTGAATCCTGCGCTATACACACTCCCAGCACCACCTCCTGCCGTCCAGCCCTCTGAAGTCCTTCGACAAACCAGAGATGCCGTTCCGACCTTTGCAACCCCATCACACGCCCGACCTTCCTCCAGTCGCTTGGCCTTTCAAGCTCCTCTACCTCCTTCAGCTCCGGCTGCTGCACCCGCGCCCCGGCTCCCGTCTAACCACCTAGGCGACCCACTCGGCTTCCTCTCCATCCACGCGGCCGGCGAACCCATCTACCTCGGCGACTCGGTCGGCTTCTCCCTCGCCAACATGGTCCAAGCCGCCATCCGCGACCGCTCTTCACCCACCATGACCGCCGAAGCCGACCCCGACCCCACCCTGCCCATCCGTAACCTGCCCAACGGCGCTGATAGACTGTTCT
Source organism: Tremella yokohamensis (assembly GCA_024343385.1). NCBI lineage: Eukaryota > Fungi > Basidiomycota > Tremellomycetes > Tremellales > Tremellaceae > Tremella > Tremella yokohamensis. The sequence goes on along the minus strand of BRDC01000017.1, from coordinate 8,123 downwards.
CATGTCATCGTCCGAAACCCACCACCGCCCCAGCAGGCATGCCGGACGATATCCTCGGTGCTGCCCTCTTGGCAGCTTACATTACCCGCGTGCATGCCGACTACCCCTTTGTGCACCGGAAAGCCATCGAGAGGATGCATATGCGCAGACACGACCTTCCATCTTCCTCGCCCTGGCTCGTCAAGCTTCATTTGATATATGGGACCGGCGCACGCCACCTCCAGCTCTCCGGCCGTTCTATCGTTTCGTTCGACCGTACACTCCCCGAGGCGCACTTTGTCGCTGCGGCTCGACATCTCGATGCGGCGCTCGAGGTGCGCAGTGCGGAAAGCATAGAGATTCTTCTTCTTCTCGTCATATACTCCCTTCACTCCCCCTCGGGCCCAGGAGCATGGCAGCTCACCGGTATGGCCATACGTCTGTGTGTCGAGCTGGGTCTGCATCGAGGAGTCCGTATGGTCAATGACTCGAATCGACTCGCGGACCAGCAGCGCAAGCGACTCTTCTGGGCGGCCATCATCCTTGAGCGTCGAGTCGCCTTGACGCTCGGCCGTCCTTTCAGCCTGGCAGATGCAGATATTGACGTGGAGTTTCCCGCCGACGTCGACGACGATCTCGAAGACCCCGCAGCTATCGCTTTGGCGATGACACGTCAAGGATCGAGCACCATGTCCCGCCATATCCACTTGGCTCGTCTCCAAAGGCTACTCTCCCGCGCAAAAGCATGTCACTCCACCTCCGCCCCGCCAACGATGGACGATATCTTACATGTCCAACTTGACCTCGAGCACTGGCGCGCCGACGTTTGCAACCCGCATCTCCGACCCGATCGAGACGAGCCAGCGCTGCTTCTTGCGTATTACCGGGCGTTGCATATCGTCCTCCACGCCCAGATTGTCCGTTTCGACCGCCAACTAACCGCCGTCAGGCAATGCGCCCATGCCGCAGGGCAGATATGCCAGCTGTACAAGCGTATCCACCAAGACAGTCCGGCGGGATTCTTCCTGCTGGAAATGCACGACGTCTTGGTGGCTGGCATCAGTCTCATCTATTGTCTCTGGACCGAGCCTGCCGGCCCGTGCGCCCCGCAGATCCTCATCGACCTCGGATCCTGCTCGACGGTTCTCTTCCTCATCGCCGAACGATGGCAAAGTGCCAAACGCTATCGAGACGCTTTCGAGGTCCTCGTCCAAGCTACTGTCGAATACAAGCAGCGCCATACCGCCGATCTGGCCGCTGTTCCCGTCCCGCAGGAAACGTCCAACACGCCTGTGCAGATGGGCGATGGCCTGCAGGCTCTCCTCGAGCCCGGCTTGTTTGGCGATGACGATACGGCCTGGCGTCGCATGCTGGGGGAGTTGACGGGGACAGCGACGGCCGGCCCGGACGACTGGCTCTTCTCGTTTGAATGATGCATCTCATGCTTTACGTGCTGCGCCCAGTCTAGCTATCCGGTCCAGCATCGTCTCTCTGTTCCCACTACTACGTTGCACGTCTGCGCCAAGGCTCCCCCTTATCCGCTTGACGAACTCTCCTTTTGCGTCGCTCAGCCCTGCGCCGTCCCTGTCGAACGCCACTTCCCCTCGCAAAATGGTGAATCGTGGCCAGTTGGTGATCTCTTGTCCCTCAAATACGGTGTGGTCAATGTCATGGTGCAACTGGTCGTTGCTGACGGTCTCGTCGAGCTCGCCAGGGGGATACCACACTATCAAGTCGGCGTCCATACCAGGTGCGATGTCCCCTTTGCGGTGTTGCAGGCCGTACAGTGCTGCTGGCTGGGTACAGCACACCTGGACAAAGCGCTGAATAGTGACTGATGGGTCAGCAGAGCCAAGCCATTTCCTGACGTGGACTCACTTCGCCCCTTCTCCACTCCGTGAGTCATGAGCAGCGGCATCCTCGTCTCCACGCCCGCCAAGCCATTGGGAATCTTTCGAAAGTCCGCTTTACCCCCTTGCAGCCCCTTCTTCTTCCCCTTTGGATGGTCGTACCGCGAGGGACAGTGGTCGCTCGAGAACGTCGTGACCGTCCCGTTGATCAGGCCTTTCCATACCGCTTCTAAATCCGCCTTGGACTCTCTTGGCGGGGGCGAGCATACCGCCTTGGCCCCTTCGTACCGACTTTCCACTGTCCCATGCTCGTGCACTTCGTCCATCACCTGCGACACGGAGTGAGAGTGCGTGCATGCGCACCCGCCGTGTCCGCCTGGCACCAGTGCGTCGGCGAGCAAGAGCAAGTACTGAGGACACGTTTCGGCGAACACAGGTTGGAGCTCTGTCTGGGCGGCTCGGATACGCGCCATGGCCACGGCTGACGAGACGTGCACGAAGAGGATCGGAGTGGAGATGAGGTTGCTCAGGCATATCGCGCGGTTGGTCGCTTCGTCCTCTGCTTGGGGTATACGTGCCAGAGCGTGGTGGTACGGCTCGGTCAGTTCATTCGCTACCAGATGATCGATCACCCTGGCGTCAGTCATGTCCTTCCCGAGGATCAGGGCAGGGGTTACTCACAGCTGCACCATATCATCGTTCTCCGCGTGCACCATGAGCGTCATGCCCAGCTTCCTCGTCCGTATCATGATCTCCAACATGTCCCGGTCGTTCACCTTGCGCGCCTCGTAAGTCATGTACACCTTGATGCTGGTGATGCCCTCGCGCTCCACCAACAGAGGGAACTCGTCGTCGAGTATTTCCCGCGTCGGCCGTGTCACAATCATGTGAAAGCCATAGTCGCAGAAAGTCCCCCTCGCCGCGGCCCTCTTGTGATACTCCGCAATAAGGGGCAGCAGGGAAGTATCATGTCGCTGTTGGTTGGCAAAGGCTATGATCGTCGTCGTTCCCCCTGCCACCGCCGACCGTGTTCCGCTGTAGAACGTGTCGCCTGTATCGTCCCGAGGGGCGATCTGAAGCTGTTCCAGATGTACGTGCGTGTCGATCCCTCCTGGTGTCACGTAGCCTCCTTTGGCGTCAATCACTCGGGTTGACGATGGCAAGGTAGGGAGAGGGCCAGAGGCGATACAGGCAATCTTGCCATCTCGCACTCCAACCCACGCGTCGGTGCTCGACACGCTCGAAGCGGTCGCGATGCGGCCGTTGACGATGACCAGGTCGTACATCGTTTCTAGGGGGTCCTTTGTCGGGAACCAATGATGCTTCTTCAAAAGACTTCATCGTGCTTCTTTCTTGGCGCATGAGACGGTATCTCAGGCGTATTGAAAGAGTGTCGGAACTAGCCAGCTTTCAGGCCTCCTCAGGGCAAATTCTTATCGCTCCCATCGCTTCTGTCCGGCCTGGGCAAGTCCGGTTCACGCCGGTTCCCCTGGCTCGGCAACCCAGCCAGCCAGACTTTTGGATTGGTCGCGACTTTCTGATTGACGTTGCTGCGAATTCACTTGATCACTGACACCATGTACGACAATCTCGAGTACGGTCCCCGTGACATCGTTGGGTACGGCGCCAATCCGCCAAAGTGGGCCTCTTTCTTCGTCTTAGCAGGGTAGCACTGACGCCGAAGCGCGCAATGGCCGAATGGCGCCAAGATCGCCATCCAGATCGTGCTCAACTATGGTACGGCTAGCCCCGCGTTGCGGCTTGCTGGTGATTGGTAGCTGACTTGGGCAGAGGAGGGCTCTGAGGCGACACCACTGAACGGAGACTCGTCGAGCGAAAGACTCGCCAGTGAACTTGGTCCGGGATGTCAGGCTCTACAGGGAGAACGGAACGTGAACATCGAGTCACTGTACGAGGTAATCTATGCAGCTATAACGAGAGTCGAGCTGACATTTAGTACGGCTCCCGAGCAGGTGTGTGGCGTATATTGCGGCTGTTCAAGCAGTTCGGCGTACGGTGTACGAGCTATGCCGTGGGACAGGCGCTGTTGCAGAACCCAGATGTGGGTCGGGCATTGGTAGAAGGCGGGCATGAGGTTGCGAGGTGGCTCCTTCTTGTTTCAGGAAGCTTGAAGCTGATAGCAGTCATGGGTGGAGATGGGTGGACAGGAGCGGATGGTCTGTCGACGAAGAAGCGGCCTATGTTCGCAAGGCTATCGCTGGTACGTCTTCGGTTAGGCTTTTTTGCGATTTCGAGCTGACCGCAGCGATCAAGGAGACATGTGGAAAGCCTCCTGTGGGGTGGTACTACGGCATGGTGCAAAGTCGTGCCGGTGCCCGTTCCCGGGCACTCGTCACCAAAGTATTCGAAGAAGAGGGTCTCCCTCTAAAATACTACGCCGATGACTACTCCGACGACCTGCCCCACTGGATCCCCAAGCCGGGATCGACGTCGGACGACGGCCTGCTCATCATCCCATACGCGTGAGTACCTCTGAGCAAACGCGGCGTAGGGCTGAGGAGAAGGCTCGACACGAACGACTACAAAGACGGCAATCACAACTCGTTCCTCACCCCTGACAACTTTGCCAACTACCTCACTGGAGCATTTGACGAGCTCTACGCCGAAGGTGCAGATGGGTCGCCCAAAATGATGTCGATTGGTCTACATGCGCGGCTGGTCGGTCGACCCGGGCGTCTCGCCGGTCTGCGCAAGTTCCTCGAGCACGCCAAGAAGTACGACGGGGTATGGTTCGCTACGCGGGAAGAGATCGCAGATCACTGGACGAAGATTCATCCTTATTCCCCCAGCGACCGCTCCTGAGTGTGGGAGCCGGTGACGAGAGGCGCATTTTTATGCATTGACCCCAACCATGCAAGCTCTTCACGTACCCCGCTGTTTACATATCGAGCGCGTTAGCTGTTGTCGATGACATTGACATTAACGGTATCGTACCCCCAAGGACGATGCGACCAGTGGCATGGCGACATTGTTTCCTTGTCACATGCATGCGAAGACGATGATCGCTGAGTCGTTGGCGTGTCTGAGCACTACTGTGGCTGTGTCTCTTCGGCACCAGACTCCCTATAGGCAAGAAACCTCTGTAGCTCTGGGACGTCCTTGTACTTGTCCAGCGCCCATTCCTTCCACTCCTCCACACTTCCAAACTGCGTATCCTTGGCACCAAGCCAGTACCGCCTAAACGCATTTGTCAGCTCAAGGCAGGTAGGATAGCCAGGTGCCGTCCGCAAAGCGTGCCACTTGCGACTGTCTGCGACGCAACGAGCCAGATCATCCCGCCCCTTTTTTTGCAAAGCCTCCATAAGACGCGTTTCCATAGGAAACAGCGTGACGCGGCCATCCAGCACCTCACGAAGGTTGAAGAACCCAATGGGGGCTTGGAAGGCTTCAGCAAAGGGGACGGTGGTGCAACTGCGTTTCAGCTCTTCCAGCCGTTGGACGCAAGGGAAGATCAGACTCACAATTCCCAATCGATGATACCAGTGATATGCCCTTCCTCATCAATGAAGATGTGGTCTCCGTTCGGGTCACCGTGCATGATAAAGGTCGGCTGCTCGCGATGCAGCTCCTCGTCTTCCTCTACCATCCGCTGAGCTTCGTAGAAGCTAAGGCCGAGCAAGAGCTCTCCGGGATGGATAGTAGGAATCACCTCGGCAAAATACGCCAGGTGGTACTCTGCAGATGTGCGCCATGGTCCAAGGAGGTTGGCCGTCGGCGGGTCGGTCGGAAGGTCGTCGCGAACAGTGAGGTAGATGTCCCCGGGACCAACGACGGGACGTCCATCAGGTGACTCTTGTAGCGAGAGCGCACCAAGACCTTCAAGGGGCAGCGCAGAGAGACGTATGTAGAAGTCTGCAAGGTCGTTGGCGACGTTCTGCCGGACTTGCTCATTCGACTCGTCCATCCACAAGAAAGGTCTTCCCTTGATGCGCTCCATCAGACACCACATGTAGACCAAGTCGGAGTCTGTCCGTCAACGTGTCGCCCAGGAGTCGGGGTTCCCCACCTACCTGGCAGTGTGGGTGGAGGACAAGCCCAAGCATTGGGAACAGGCAAGCCGTGCTTGTGCATGAAACGCATGGTCGCCACTTCGCTCTCTATCATCATCCGCCGAGCCGCTTGTGTACTGCGCTCCGCGTTCATCTTGATGCGTAACATCCATTCGACCCCATCATCCCACTGTACCACATAGTGGATGCTTTGGCTTCCCGACTTGAAGCCCTTCTCGTCCATCATCGTCGGTATGGTGCATCTTCGGCCGGATCTCAGAGACTGGGCATGATCGAGAATGGGAGTTCCATGCGCTCTTAGGCAAGCGAGGGCGTTGACGGTGCGCTTTACACCAAGAGTCGCGTCAGCTACTCTATCCGGGGAAATTCACGCACGGATGACGCAATGCTCACACGACGCATCCACGCATCCCAGTCCTCGACTTGGTCCGACATGGCGATACATATATATGATAGAGAGAAACTCGAATCGTTCAAAGGTGATCCGACTGCATGGTGACCCAAAGGATGTCTCACCTGATGATTGCATCGTGTGCAGCCATGAGCGGGCAGACTTGCAGCCCCATCACCTCTACAACTCAATGCACAAAGTCAATGCCCGGGATCTCTATAGGAACCTCTGTAGTTCCAGCGCATCCTTGAACTCCTCCAGCGCCCAGCTTTTCAACTCTTCCACCGTCTCAAATTGCCTGGCCTTCTCGCCCTTCCAGAGCCTCCTATATGTATTTGTCAGACTCATATCCTCCGGGTGACCAGGCGCAATTCTAAGCAAGTGCCATTTCCGCCCAGCATCAACGCACTTGGCCAGATCGTTTCTCCCCTTCTGCCGAAGAGCATCTGCGAGCATTTGTTCCATTGGAGAGAGGGCAACCTGACCTTCTTCCAGGTCAGGAATCGGGATAAAGCCAATTGGAGCTTGAAAGGCTTCCGAGAACGGTCGAGTGACACAGCTGCCCATCAGCACCGGGCAATGTTTGGTACACCAGGCCGGGCTCACAACTCCCAATCGATGATTGCGCTTAGATGCCCGTCGGGGTCTGCGAGGAGGTGGCCGCCAAAGGGATCGCCATGACAGATGTAAGTGTGCTGCTGGTTCGACAGCTCGTTGTCGTTTTGAATCATCTGGCGCCCTTTGAGGAAGAGCAGACACGATGACAGCAACTCGGGGTGCAGCTGCCGGATGATCTCATTGATCCGGGCTGTATGATAGTCTGCCGGCGTGGACCACGGTCCCAGCAGTGTCGCCGTAGGCGGATTGGTAGGCAAATCGTCCCGCAGAGGCAAGTAGAGGTCCAATGGCCCAATCACGACCTTTCCCTTCTCCCCGGACGGATCTAGACACAGGGCACCCACACCTTCCAGTAGCAACGCCGCGAGGCGGATGTATAAATCTGGGCGTGAGGTTGCGCTGAGATCCGGGGTGAGGGAAGTACCATGGCAAGAATGGCCTCCCAGGCATGCGATCCATGAGACACCACATATGCACCGTGTCGGATCCTGCATGTCAGCTAGATAGGCCGAGCCCGCGCGTCGGCCTGGGAGTACCCGGCATAGGGAGGGGTGAACAGGCCCATGCGTCGGGAACGGGCAAGCCGTGGTGGGCCATGTACAACATGGCTGTCACGATGGCCACGCCCACCTCGACGACTCATCACGTGCGCCAGGTCATCACGTGATGCGCCTCGGCGATTCGGGCTGGAGAACCTCGACGAGGGTGGCTGGAGCCTCGACGAGGGTGGCTGGAAATCACAGGATATAAGATGAGAAGGAAGGCCGTCGTAGCTTCTTCAGCGCTCTCTGATTGAGTCTCATGGATACACCTTGACGATCTCGCTTTCCCCGTTGGTCTGGAGCGTGAAACCACACTCCACGGCTGGAACCTCGACGAGCTGGCAAGCTTGAGAACTCGGAACCTCGACGACCCTGAGACCTCGACGAGGTTGATACCTTTCACCTCGACGTATATCACCCCCAGGTTGTGCTTGAGGGCATTCACTGACGGGAGAGCGTAGCATCGTGACAATGGCGGCCACCTCGCTCTTCATCATCATCCCCCTGGAAGCCTGTCTGCTCCTCTCTGCATCGTGTTTGATCCGCAGCATCCATTCTTTCCCATCGTCCCTGTCACGATGCTACGCTCTCCCGTCAGTGAATGCCCTCAAGCACAACCTGGGGGTGATATACGTCGAGGTGAAAGGTATCAACCTCGTCGAGGTCTCAGGGTCGTCGAGGTTCCGAGTTCTCAAGCTTGCCAGCTCGTCGA
>BRDC01000015.1:223421-288101 GCA_024343385.1 Tremella yokohamensis | reverse complement strand
CCCCCCCCCCCCCCCCTTGTCAAAGCATACATCGTCTCTCGGTCAATGATGTGCAGGCGACATGTATGTGTCATGTTGATAGGCGTGCGGACTTGATAAACGTCGTCCGGCCTAAACGCCCCAAATGGAATGGCACGGGACGGAGCGGTTAGGCACACAAGCAAAGCTTTCTCATGGTCCATCACATTTCTTGCAAGGCCCCACGGGGGAGGGTATGCTTTCGCACTTGCTCAGGCGTTTACCGAGCAGGAGGTACTTTCGATTTCGCTCCTATACGTTCCGTGATACGCGAGCTTTGGCCGCTGCCAAGTACGTCTCCAGAGGATGCCGTACTGTACAAGGATCTCGACCTCCCCTGGACGTATTCGATGCCTCGAACGACGGTCGACATTCTCTGGCGGTCATACGAATCAACAGCTTGACGGGCCCAGGCGCACTCTGGCCGATCGTCCACGCCTACCTACTACTGCTGTACCCCCTCGCCGGGACCTCTCGCGACTACGAAACATAATCGAGGGGCATGTAAGGTGTCCCAGAAAAGCCGTGCAGCCTCAAGAGCAGTAAGTGGGGGTAAAGGTGGGTGCATGGGCTAGCGTGGCGAGCGTGTGGTCATTGGCTACTTTCATGCGTATCAGAGCTGTACATAGTGCTCACATGCAATCTCGATCCATGCCACATTGGATCGGCTTCCAAGAGCCGTGAAACAAATACGCGGTTTCATGCAGCCTCAACACGAGGCTAGACCACGGTCTTGGACCTCTGTTGAGCAGCGTTACATAGGTCTTTTGCAATCACCTTTCTCCTGTCACGCTCGACAGCCTAGACAATGATGAGTGTCCACGAGAGGTGGACATCGATCATCGACCTGGCCACCGAGATCAACAACGAGTTTCTCAATGGACTGTTAGAGCATTCTTCCCTTCCTTCCCTTGCCACTCCATCTTCGTTCGCCGCCAAGGATGACGACCTGGGATGCTTCAGCATCGAGTGCCAGACCCCACCAGAGCGCCTTGCTGATTCCCACACCCCCCGCAATGTATACGCATACCTCAAAATGCTGGACAGTGCTCAGAAACTTGTTTCCTGGACTGCAACGTTCGACGGGATCTCCGAGACGAACGCCTCTGCAGCTGCAGGCATGACTTTCCTGAGAAAGCGCTGCCGTGAGGGGAAGGCCTTGTGAGTCTGAGCATGAGAAAGTGGCGCTGAACAGACAGTGGCGCTCAAACGACATTGGACCACGCTTTCCTGCACCCACAGCCTCAGAATATCTGGAATACGTGCTACCACCTCGTACGTCCCGAAGACCCGAAAGACGGCGTGACGGAAAGCTGGGAAAACTTACCGATGGGACACCCGGCGTTCCGTGGATCCACCGGTGATCATCGTATGTCCATTGCAACCCCAAGACGCAGGCAGGCTGACTTGCTGATCAGACCAACATCCGGGCGCCTCCCCTCCACATTGGGACGACGAGAACTTTGCAGCAATAGACGCGAACGACCTGCGTGAGATTGTAGGCCTCATGTACAGACATCGCGCATCCCGCGGCGCACCTCCCTTAGCTGACCACATTCACCGCGACCTCTGTTCAACACTGTCGAGACAAGTTCTTTTACATCGAGGGCGTCGATCTCATATCGCCGCTTGTGGTCGAGCGATATTTTGCGCGTAGGCCTCCCGTTCGTGTCCCTCCGCCCAAGTCACGTCTGACTCGGCGATTCACCAGCGCCAAAATCGTTGAGAAGAGATCGGACCTCGAATGGGTGACCGACAACCCCGACAGGCAGTGGACCGAGAGTGGGCTGCCACAAAAGTCGTTTTTCAATTGTCTGTTTCGTAGCAAGTAAGTATTTCGTTCCAGCCACCTGAGGAAGTGCAGGCAAACGAATTATGGAAGGGGGTAAAGTATATGTGTCGTCTTTTTCGTTCCCAGCACCACACCCAAGAGTTTTACTGAACGGGTTGCCGGTCTATCCGTACGCCAGCGTTCTCCACAAGCTTACCTGTGGTGGCAGCAAGGTGCAGACTACGGTTTCAGGTCCAGAAGAGGAGGATTGAATTGAAACATGGGCAAGACTTGATCGTGAGAACATTACTTCAAACGCATCTGCATGCTGGTTGTGCGTTACTATCAACTCATCGCTCAACCCCACACCCAAGCGTTCTGCTGGCTGGGGTACCGGTCTCCCTGGATCCCAGCACTCTCCGCGATCTCCGTGACCGCCTTCTGGTCCTCCGCGGAGAGCTCGATGTCCAGTGCCGCCAAGTTCTCCTTGGCACGCGCGACTTTGCTTGTACCGGGGATAGGCACGATCAATGCCCCACCGAAAGCCTCGCCGAGGTTCTTGACCCACGAAACGCTGACCTGAGCAGGGGTGAGCCCGCCCTTCTCTGCAATAGCCGTGATCTTCTCTGCGAGGTGCTTGTTGTGGGCGTAGTTCTCCTCGCTGAATCGAGGAAACATCTTGCGGACCAAGGGGTTGAGATCGTCGTACTTCTTGGCAGTGATGAGTCCTCGACCCATGGGCGAGTAAGCAAGGATGACCGAGCCAGTCTCGGCCGCGGTGGTCAAGACCTTCTTTGTCTCTGCTTCCCATGCAATGGGCGAGACTTCAATCTCGACAGTCGTGATGGGCGCAACGGTACTTGCGCGGCGCAACGTAGCGGCAGAACACTCGCTCAAGCCGATGTGGTCGAACAGGCCTTCTTTCTGCAAGACCAACAGGGTCTTAAGGGCATCCTCAAGCGGGACGTTGCGGTCAATACGGCCGAATTCGAAAACGTCCACGCGGTGGGGGTGGAGCAACCGAGCGCACCCCTCGGCAGATAGGCGGAGCGCATCGGCGCTGGCGTCTGGTACCGGCGTGCCGGTCGAGTTGGGGTTGAAGATGCCCAGGGCGCCCTGCCCATCAACATCAGCCTACACATGTGGAAGGCGGGGTCTGTCGTACCTTGACTACGATCAACGCTCGGTCATTCAGCTCGGGATTCTCGGTAAAGAACTTGGACAACAGTTTGAGGTTGCCGCCAGCGCCATAGTGTTCGGCTGAGGTGTCAGCTCCAGTCGGATGTCAAGTGCCTAACACCTGGGTACGTACACGAGTTGATCACCAGCTTCTCCCCGTCTTTGACGAGGCTGAGGGCGTACTTGAGCGTTTCAAAAGCCTGCTCCTCGGTTACACCGGGGAAAGAGAGGCTCTGGACTGATCAGCTGTGACCTCGCACCATCCGGGGCATCGACGTACCATAGCCCCCAAGCCGACATGGAGAAGAGTGGCGTCAAGTGCGGTGGAGCGGATGGTCCGGGACATGTTTGCTGAGATGTTTGAGAGAGCTTGTGTCCTGTTTCCCGGAGTTCGACTGCAATACATGCATTTATATACGAGTACGCCTTTGAAGAAGCATCCAAGTCGCCTCGGCGTTGGTTCGGCGCCGACGTCACACTTTCCGGTTTTTCCGGTCGGTGTTCCAGCCCGTCGGTCTGGGTGATGTGAGTGGGTCGATCCTATAATCTTCGCAGGTCAGCATTTGACCATCCTCATCGTTCACAGGTTTCCGATCAGTAGGGAGGAACAGTGTCGCTGACACTGGGCGCTCGGATCTCACTGCGATATTTCTCTGACGCCAAAGGATCTTAGACAGACGATGGTGACCTTACCCCGTCGACGCCGACGGGCATCATCTGAACCGCTCACGCGTCGCCTGCCGCGCCAAGACCGTCTCTGGGTTTCTCAAATGATCGTATAACGTTTCGCCTCTCTGCCAAACCTGTGTACCACTCGTTATTCCAACATGTCCGCCCAGAAGGTCGCGCTCATCACCGGCTGCTCGGACATGTTGTCGCTCGGGGCTGCCATGGCGCTCGAGCTGCGCTCGCGGAATTGGAAGGTGTTCGCAACTGCTCTTGATGTCGACACCATGGTCGAGCTTCGTCTGGCGGGATGTACGGTCTGTCGTGTTCAGCGTACTCCAAGTCGAATCGCTTACGCGGACAGACGCTCGCACTTGACGTGACGAATGCCGTCCAGATCCGAGCGGCGGCAGTCACCGCGGGACCGAGGCTCGACCTCTTGATCAACAATGTCTGTCCTTGTCTTCGAGCATGCAGGTGCGTGTGCTGATCGATAGACCGCAGTCGAAGGTCTCGGTCCCTTGCTGGATACCGACACGGAAAAGCTCTTGGACATGTACCGCATCAACGTTGTCGGCCCAGTAGCCGTCACTCAAGCTCTCTCCGAGTCTCTCATGGCAGCGCGAGGGTGTGTGGTGAACATTGGCAGTGTAGGAGTCTACGGACTTCCTTTCCACGGCGTGTATGCCAGCAGCAAGGTATGTCCCCTCTCATCAGCTCAGCTGATCGATGGCCCAAGGGGTTGACCACAGGCTGCTCTGCAGATCTTGAGCGATGTCCTGCGTAGAGAAACGGCACCCCTCGGCCTGAGAGTGATCACCGTCGAGCTTGGTGAGTGCCTCCTTGATAAGATCGCAAGGGCTGAATAATCTTCAGGGATGGTCATGACCGCCATGCTGCGCGCCGAGAACCCGTTCGAGCTCAGCGTGCCAGAACCGGAGCGGTCTCCATCGTTTAAGCCTTGGTACACCACAATCGGACCCAGATACCGCAACGACATCCAAAGTCGATACAAAGACGCCATGTCGGCTTCGACAGCTGCCAAGCAGATCCTCGACGCCGTGGAGAGGGGGACGAGTGGGAAGATTTGGGCAGGGGCGATGGCGTGGATCTTCCGGTGGTTGTGGCCTTTACTGTCGACCCACATGCAAGACAAGATCAACAGTGACTTGGTGCATGTCGGCATGTTGAAGGCTTGACCAGAGCAAGAGACCATCTGATAGATGTACTGTACTGTATATGTTTGTATACCATGTCACGAGTGCTGTAGCCGCGAACCCCTCACTTGTCCTCGTCCATTGTCGCATTGCGTTCCTCCCTGATCTTGTACAGCTTTCTTGCGTCCTACACATCAGCAGAGTCCAACACGACGATACTATCAGGTATGCCTACCTTGATAACGCTCAAGTCCACATCTACGACTGCCATGCCAGCTTCGACGCCTTCTACCCCTCCGAGCTTCCCCTTGAACGGCATCCACACCCCAGAACCACCAATGTATCCCTCTCCTGCAGGTCCTCCGGCGTTGCACATGATCCACAGCGTTTCCGTCTCGAATGACCGTACATACGATAGCGACGTGATCAGCTCGCGCTCGTACGCGGGGGGATCTGCACTGTGAGGAGTGATTGCCCTGCCGGTCAGATGACATGGCCGTCGCGCAGAGTCGACTCACGGAGCGCTGTCATAGCCGATCCAATAGGTCGGGGCGAACACAATGTCCGCCCCCAGGTCCGCTAATGCCTGACCAGAGAACGGATGTGCGGCATCCCAGCCTGCCTGTCAGACGACATCGAGGATGGAGATGTACAGTGCTTACAGATGACAAAGCCACATCGTCCCCACTTGGTGTCAAACACACGATGGTCCTCGTCTCCCTTCTTGAGGTAGTTGCTGCAGGTCAGTGCTCGCAACCGAGGGCCATTCGCGCACTCACCGTTCCGGGTGCCAAAGGCTCCGCTTGACGTACTCGTCCACTAGCTTTCCCGTACCGCCTTCGATGAAGAACGCCGTATTGTGCAGGCTGGGATCGTGGTTGGTCACAGGGTGCCGGGAGATGAAATCTTCCCATTCTGCGATGACACTTTTCGAAGCTGACGAAGAAGCCGAGGAAGTCGGGGAGGTGGGCAGGTGCGAGAAGGGATCTGCCGAGGCGAGTGTCACAGCCTCGCGAAAGACAGGATGGATGATTGTTCCAACAATGGAGATGTCGTTCTCTGCAGCCAGACGGGCCAGGTATTTCACCAGGAAAGACGAAGGGTACGCGAGGTACTGCCGTTGCTCGTCCACCAGCCCTTGCAGAAAGTACTCTGGAAAGACGACGACGTCTGCCTTGGCCGCGGCTGCCTCGTGCACGCGGTCTCGCGCATCTAGCAAGTTGGCCTCGAGGGTGGAGAATGGTGCTCCTGCCTTATGTGCTCCGGGCTGTGCGATGACGGGGCAGGTTTGAGCAAGAGCAACGCGGATCTTTGATGTTGTCGCGACCATGTTGATGGTTTTCAGGTGTAGGTGTAGGTGTGAGAGTCAAAGTGAAATAGAGGCGGCAGGAGCAACAAAGTCGTCGTCGATATGGGCTCGCTGTTTAGTCCGCTACGCCCACGGCTCCTCGCTTCTTTCCACCAAGAACGACGCCGACACTGAATCTCCCCCTGTAGGAGACGACGATCAGGATCAGGCGTCGCACGACGAGTGGTGATTGATGAGGAATGATGGTCTCAAGCCGGTCACGGATGATGTAGCTCTTTTCCGCAAAACTTGCGGCTGAAGCGTCAAGCATTATGAATCCTGCATGCATTAGGAGACATTAGGGGAGCAGTCTAATCCACTGGCCACTGGCCGGCTTGATTATGATTTCGGTCGAATGCGATGCGATGCGAGGGGGGACTGAACAGTCGTCGGCCTCGTCCGATAAGTTCAAGTTACTCTTGACGACTCGTCGCTCTGGGCTTATCGTCTGTCTGTTCACTCTTGACTCTCGTCTCTCTGTCCAGCAGACATGTCTCGATTCGCCTCGCACCACACCCTCCCCCCGTTCCCGGAGGACATCGAGACCGCCCCCCTCGTCTCTGTCAGTCTGGACAAGCTCCAGGCGGGCGACGCGGCAGCCGCCGATGCCTTGTTCTCGGCGGGCAAAGAGCTCGGGTTCATGTACCTCGACATGGACGGTTCCGAGCTGGGCGAGACGATCGTGCAAGAGGCCGAGGCGCTCAACGCGGTGCAAAAGGAGTGGTTTGCCCTTCCTACGGAAATCAAAGACACCTTTTGGCAGAAGAAGCCCGGCAACGATGGGTTCTATGCTTATCGTTATGCCTCGAGGGGCGACGATCGCAACGAGTCGTACAACGTGAGCCCCCAGATCCACTGCGACGAGAGAACACGGGCTGATGGTACATAGATACGCAAAGCCGAGATACTCGGCCAAAAGCCCGGACCCGCCTACCACCCCATCATCACCTCCAATCTAGACCTTCTCAAGAGCTACGCTCTGCACTGCCGTCAAGTCGTCGAGCTCATGCTCGACATCCTCGAGACCAAGCTCGCCCTTCCCACAGGCACCCTGCGCGACGTCCACCGCGCCGACCGTCTCTCCGGCGACCACGTCCGTTTCATACGTTCTCCGGTGCAAGAGTACGACGAGCTCAACGCCAAGAATGGCGAGCACACCGATTTCGGTTCCATCACCATCCTCTTCAACTGGCTGGGCGGGCTACAGATCCGCACCCCCGACGAGCGCGAGGAATGGGTCTACGTCCGTCCTGTCCCAGGATCGTGCGTCGTCAATTTCGGCGACGCCCTTGTCAAGTTCACAGCGGGTATCTTGCGGTCTAACATCCATCGCGTCATCCCGCCTGTTGGCGAACAGGCCAAGCTCGAGCGCAACTCGCTCGTCTTCTTCTCTAGGCCGGAAGACGACGTCTACCTGAAGCGTCTTTCCGGGGGTTTGATTGACGCCCAGCCGCAGGTGGATGAGGGGACACCAGTTACCAGTGACGAGTGGATCAGGCGACGCACAGCAGGTGGCGACTTGAGCGGAGTGTATACTTTGAAGAAGGGCTTCGAGCTGCACTCGTTACTTCCCCAGCGCATCGCCACACACTGATATAGAAACAGTCTTATCATCTATCTTTGCCTGTATGCAATGCAAGGTCTCATATACTTTGACAACCCCACCTATTCGAGTCGAAACAGTCCGTGCCATGCCATACAATCTCACGCTCCCAAATCCCATTGCGCCAAGCTAGTCCCAGGCCTCCAAAGGCCATCGGTCCGCGCCGGCCAGTGTGCCCGACTCGAGCTGCTTTTGATTGTCCCGTTTCAGCTCCTCCGGGAGCACCTGCTCCTCGTTGGTGAGCCACATGCGGATGAGGTGGCGCTGATTGCGCTCAGAGTCGGTGGACTCGGTACGAGCTGATATCAGATCATCATCTACCATGCAGGTGTGCAGTACTCACCGTGAAAAACGGTCACATTGTTGAAATACTCGAGGTCGCCCTTTTGGAGGGCGAGGTCCAGGCAGTACTTTTCCGCCGTGTAGTGGATCGCGTCCAGGGCGAGGTGCTTGCCCTCGGTGAGTGGAGGAACGTCCGGGTCGGACTCGTAGAAGCCAAAGAAGGGCCGTCGAGAGTACGAGGACACCACCTGACCGTCGCCGACAGCATGGAGCAGTGCGATGCCTGTAAGTCAGTCAGCATCACAGGACAATTCGAGCTTGTCCACTTGACTCACCGTTCGGATGCGCCCGCGAGATCCAGTCATCCTTGGCCAGCTCGCGCACAATGTCCCTCCTAGTCCGGGCAAGGTCGTTATACGTAGCCGCCACAGACGATAGCTGGGAGAGACCGCCCGTCTCGGGGATACCGACAGTGATGAGACCGACGATGCCCACACTGCCGTCGTTATGGAAGACCTGGTTCGCCGCCGTCTGGCCTTTGAGCACAATAGCGGGTCTTTTGTCCGCCTCGATCCCGGTGATGTCCCTGTGGTCAGTCGACCACTCCATCGCAAACACCGTCATGCTCACCTCAGATGTGTAATGTGCTCGCGGCCTTTTGCCACCCTTTGTCGGCCGATGTACGACCCGACCCCGGCGAAGATGACCAGCTGTTTGTTCCTCTTCACCTTTGCCTTTTGACGTCGCTTCCATGGATGTCGACGCGACTCGACGACTCCCAAATATACACAGGGATGGGGAGGAGCATGGCCAGTCCTGGCTAAGGATACCCGTCCAATGGGCTCCCACATCCCTGCACGACGCGGTATTCGGGTGGAAGTCCCCGCCTCGTCTTCAGGCTCTCACCCATGATGATGCCCGAACCCGTCTCACCGTGACCACCTACCTTCGCCCTCCGTCGCAGTCGCGGTCGCAGTCAACATCATCATCATCATCATCATCATCATCATCGTCATCATCATCCTCGCACTCCTACACTCTCTGGGATCGAGCTGTGCTCGAGTGCATGATCAGCGCGCAGCGCTCACAGTCATCATCCTCCGCCGCCGGTCACCAGCAGCACCAGGAGGCCGATCCCCAGCCCATTTTCAGTCTGTATCCCGACTTGAATCTGCATCTCACCTTTGCCGAGCCCCTCAAGCAGCTCCTGTCCACGCTCGACAGCACTGCAGCTTCATCCTCGCTGAGCACGTCAATACGCGCCGTCGCCTCTCTACACCTTTCGACACTCTGCGACGTTCTTGAGCAGCCTTACGAGGGCGACGAAGCCGCAGCGGGGCAACCACTCGTGCGACGCCTGACTGATGCGGCAAACGACATTATGCGCAGGTTGTCGACCGCTGGTGTTGCGCCTGCAGGCAGTTGGAACGGTATTGGGAGGGGAGAGAATATTCGACCGGATTTGTGTGCTCCCGACTGCGCTCTCGACGTCAAGACTTCCGTCACAAGCCTCGTCCGTGCAAGCAGTATGATGCTGTCCATGAACACGCCAGTCCGCGCACACCTTGCGCCCGACGTCCACCCAAGGGGCGCACTCCGGTCATCTGACGTTGTGGTCAGTGACCGCGATGGATCCGATCGGTGGGGACAAGGGGCCACGTCGTACCTCATCCAGGTAAGCTGTCTACCTTCGCATCACATGCAGTGTATAGGTATGTCACAAGGCTGACCTCGGCCCAGATCATTGTGCAGATGCGATGCCACGCCAAGACCCACGGCATCCTGATTGATTGGGACAAGGCGTGGCTCATCAAACAGACCGGAGCGTTCTCCTACTCTTACGGCCTCACACATCTGCGCAGCCCCGAAGATCACCCGATAGTGCACGCCCCGAATATATTTGGGCTGCTTTGCAGTGTCCTCCTTCGGGAGTCGGGCACCGCCCCGGCAGAGTGGTTTGTCAATATGAACGCCGTGCGGGACCGTGTCTACGAGCTGGACCCGAGGTTGCAGCCCGCAACGCCTACCCGGTTTCCTCTTTCGATGACAAGCTTTGCTGCTCCTGGCTCCGTCTCGAACCAATCGGACGCAGGCGCTGCCCCTCCGCACATGACTGCGGCCCTGACGGATGAGCAGCCTTCAGCTCTTGCTCCCGTGGAAGCTCCCATGACCCCAGAGGTTGTCAGAGCGTCAGTGACTGACACGGATGATAATAATGTCCAGATGGTGAGCTGTCTCATTCGCCTCAGACCCGTGCTTACGCTCAGGCGGAGATCCCATGGTCAACACCGGAGTCCAAGGGCCCCTCTGGCCTCGAGAACAAGACCAAGGCAGTCGCTTGCCCCTCCGACTCTAGCACCGCCATCGTCCCTATCACCGACGACCGTTACAATGAAGCGTATGACTTGTCTTTCTTGCACGCCATGGGGCGTCACCTGTCTCCTGCGGTCGAATGGATTCTACGCCCCAGTGCCGCGTTAACCGCACCCTCCGCCAAGATCATGTACGGCTCTATATTCGACGAGACTGCGTTGTTCATTCCTGTCCACCGCATCGAGCGGTTCGACCTATACAAGTACGAGGACCCCAAATGGGCCAGAGCCAGATCAAGGTCATCAGATCCTGACTCCCTGATGCCTCCCACTCCTCCAGTCTCCCCTGGTCAGCCGCACATCATCGAGCTCGACAGCCTCGAAGGCAATGGACGCTACACTCTCGCGTACCGCGGTCACATGCTCTCGTCCGGCAAAACAGTCGCCCGGTTGCCAATTCCGATTGTAGCCAAATTTGCTCGTCCCGCCGACGCTGATCTTGATTCTTGCCAAGGTCACGGCGAAGACGGCGGCGACGACGAGGGCTCAGATGCCGTTCGAAAGCTGGACGGCGTCCGCGATGGCACTGCGGCCGTCGTCAACGAGTTCATCAGGGAGATAGAGGCCTACCTGACATTGGAGGCAACGAAGCAGACGTCGCCGTCGCCATCGCCCTACTTTCCTTTCCCCACGATGCTGGGAGCTTTCGTTGCCCGAGACCGCCGCCGCCTGGGTAGCGCGATGGACCTCGTGGTGCTCGTCACCGAGTACGCGGGGGTCGAAGCCAGCAAGTTTCAATGCGAGCAACACCGTTCTGCCATCGAGCGCGCTTTCGACTATCTTTGGAGTCGCGGCATGGTACACGGCGATCCAGCCCGCAGGCATATTCGTATCCAGGCGAGCGAAGAAGCCCAGAACCGCGATGTCGTGGTCAAACTCATCGATTTCGGTCGGACCTCTCGTGCGAGTCGAGGTAAGATCGAGCGGGAGCGCAGGACTGTTGCGCGTCTGTGCGGAGCGGCAGAGTAACTAGTGTGCCTGCGAACGATGATAACGATACCATAGCTTACGATACATGACGAATGACGCACGACATATGCAGTGAATTGATGGAGGCCAGTCGCTCGCATTCTGTGTTCCCAGGGATCGGTCTCGGACTAAACTCTCACCCTCGCCTAATCCAACAAGCATTCGGTGAGAAGAATGAGCAACATAGCTGTTCAACATGACTCCACGAGCCCGCACGTCCACCTGCACGTGCACGGAACGGAACGGAAAGTGAACGATGTGTCAAGCTGGACCAGACCAGGCCGAGAGGTCATTGTTGTCGTCGCCAAGCAAACAAAGCATCGAGGTCGCGTGTAGAGGTGGGTGGGTGTGCAGTCGTAATAACCCTGCTTGGTGAGAGACTAGGACTGTGTCACTTACTTGGCTGGCTGTCGACGATCAACATGCGGCAACCACACTGGAAATCTCGCCCTACCAGCCTCATCATCCCACAGAAGTATCCCCGCCGCATGGCATCTCTGGCCTCCCCACCGCCCGCGCGTGGCCAAGGCCAACGCGGCCGTATTATGCAGTCAGCGCGGGCAAAGTGTAGACGCCGTAATATGTCCCCTTGTGCGCCGAACGAGGCCATGGCCATCCTGAACGTCAAATCTGTTGAATCGCGGACGAGCTGAGAAGATAATCATCGTACCGTTTCTCTGGATGGCGACTATATGTAGTTTTGTCTATTCTCCAGGGTTTCTATATCACCGCAGTCGCGCCTAACCTTCAACACTCCCCTTTAGACGTCACTTCCCATCCAGCCATGCTTGCACGCCGTCAAACCAGCCTTGCTCACTGTGCCACTGCCACCTATCCTATAACTCCTCATAATTATTCCGGACCCTGAATCTGCCTCCGCCGGCGTCAAGGGGCAATTGTAAGTGTTTCAACGCCGCCGCTCTCTCTCTCTCTACTCGTACCCTCTCGCCCATCCCATCCCATCGCATCCCAGCTCTCTCCAGTCCAGCGTAGCGGTCGCAGCACCATTACCATGTGCTCGTCCTCGCGGCCGCCGTATCAAGGAGGTCGCACGCGTACACTCTTTGATCCTCTCCCCTGGGGGTACTCGAGTAGTGGCTGCAACACGGACCCCATGTTGTGGTTTGAGAAGTCCACCCTTCCTCTCTCTTTCGGCTCCCTTCTTGATGAAGCGAGTGAGAGTGGACAACGTGGGCTAGCTCTATGCCTTCGGACCCACGTCATGCCTCCGCTCGACCCGCTGCAGGCCGGGATTGAGCTGGTACAAACCGTCGAGACAGTCATTCGCGGTCACGACGTCGAGGAGATTCCGGTCGACTCTGGTACGACAGAGACAGAGAGCTTGGGGAACGACACTGGGTATGCCAATGTCAACGCCCCAGCGCTGGTGCTTCCGATGGACCACAACCCAGCGACCATCCCGCCCTTTGCAGCATCATCCCTTGCCAGCGCTCCCCCGTCCGCCAGCTTGCCCACGGGATCGAGTTCCTCCCTTCCCCCTCTCTCCGACCGGTCTGGACTCGGTGACGACCCCGGTCCCGAGACCAAGAAACGCCGCACCACCCCGCAAGCGACACCTCAGACTATGAGCAGTAGACAGAAGAGCGCCACGCAGATCGACAAGGCCATGTACAGGTCGCCGGCGGCAGATACCAACCGGCCAAAGACGGCGCCCGCTAGAGCATGGTGGGCAAGGTTCCGGGCAAAGTCGCAATGGGAGAATATCAGGTGAGATCACTCGTTTCGGTCTGTTTTCCTCGCTGCGTCTGGCTCGCATCGTGCTCTCGCATCTTGCATCTCGCATCTCCTGCTCTTTACCCCTCCCGCCATTGCTTGAGCTCTCGACAAGTAACCACCGTTCCGCCGCACCCGCTGACACCCAGATTCGAGCGCCCCCAACACACTGGGCTCCGTCCCCGCATCGCCAAGCTGCGCGAGAGCATCGCATGTCCTCCCTCCCCGGACCCCGTTTTCGCGCGCCTAGAGCGCAACTTTGTCGTCAACTGGTTCGACCTGCTCGCAATCCGCGCAAGGGAGCGCGTGGATTGGGCGCCGTCGTTTCTCGATCAACTCCGCGATGGCGCTTGCGCGCTCTCCCCCTCGGCGCCGGGTGCAGGGATGGTGGCCCGCTACGGAGACGCGTTCGCGACGTACAACTCCGCCGCCTATACCGACCGCGAGCTCGCGGCCTTTTGTTGGCGCCAGATGTCGTTCGACGAGATCCCGCTCCAGGCGGACTACTTCAACAACATCTGTCAAGCTGCCAACCACGCCATCTCGTCCACCAGCCGGGGGCTGTGGGTCGACACCCAAGATGACATGCATAAGAGCCGCTGGTCGTACGGCTTCGGTGTCAAGACCGGCACGACCGACTTTGCGGCGTACTCGCCAATGCGCGCAGCGGCGCAGGACCGGGGGACGAGTACGCTGTCGCTCGAGACTCCGGTGCCGACTCCCCCTCCGGCGACAGCAACAGGACAGTCGTCTTCTACGTCTTCAGCGGCCCCCAGGTCCCCTTCGGTCGCCGGCGGTCAGCAGTGCCGCGCCGACGCCATTATCGAATACAAACCCTTCTTGACCCTGCGCGACATCCTCATCTTCCTCGTCTCGTTCGTGAGGTACGGGACGATGCACCTGAGCATCTATGATGGCACGGCGACTCCGCATTTTATCGAGGAGGTCGTCGGCGAGGCTGGGAGACGAGGAGCCAACTCGGCCGCGCTCAAGTGGTATCTGCACCAGGTGTGTCTATCTGTCGTTCGCCCTCCTCTCTCGCTCGCTCGCTCTCTTGTCCTGCTCGCTATGACTCGCGCTCACTCGCAGATCCTCCAGCAAATGCACAAGAACCAGACCCAAGACGCGATCCTCACATCCCACGAAGCCGGCATTCACTTTTTCCTCCACGCCGACCACATCGCAGTAGGCGGTCTAATCCTGCGCGATCCCGCCGGGTGGCCGCGCATCAAGCAAGACCTCGGAGAGACAGTGATCAGGGCTGTCTGGCCCACCCGCCGGCCGCCAGCCGAATTCTTGGACAGTATGTGGGATGAAATCCTCGTGGACCGGGAGCGGCACTTGCCGAGCATGGTCGAGTGCGTCATGGCCATGAGCATCGACCCGAACGAAGCGGGTGCCGGTGCCGCAGCGGGCCAGGGGGGTGTGCGGTGGATCGGGGACCCGGTCGGCGGCTCCAACCCAAACGCAAACGCAAACGCCAAGCCGGACAGCAATGCCAGTCCCAGACCCGAGGGGAGGAACGACAACGACGTGCCGAAACCGCCGGCAGGACTCCCCCAGCCGCCTACCCGTGACGAGCTCGCAGACCAATACCGCCTGGCTCTCGAGCGCATCTTGGGCGCAGAACTGCATCGGAGCGTGGACACAAACTACCCGCTCTCCTTCTTCAACCCGCACATCCATCTCCCCCGTGAGACCGGGCTAGCCTTGGGACCGGACTCGGCGGAGCTGGCGCGAAAGCTACAGGCAAAAGCAAACGCCAATGGGCAGGGGGGCTGGCAGCTCGTGCTCCCCGTGCGGCGGAAGTTGCGCCTGTCTACCGACTCCGACGCCACGGTCGTGTCGACAAATTCGGCGACGTCGGCTCCGCGTTCGACCTTGTCGAGCGGCAGCGGCGGGTCCACGCTGGTCGACCTCGACAACGACGACCACCTCGTGTCCCCCAAAGCGCCGGCAAGCATGCCAACAGCGGCTCTTCCCAGCCCGCAGTCGCAGTCTGCCCGCGGAGTCACCCCCGCTAGCAGCACCATGACCCTTGAGCTCACCAGTCACCTCGGCACCGGGCGCCTGTACACGACTTATAAAGCGAACGTGTGGTTTGCTGGGATGTCTCGGCCACTATGGGTCGTGGTCAAAGTATGCGATTTGGGTGCCTTTCCGATCTTGCATGCGACGGATTCGACGCCCGATTCGACGCCTGGATACACCCGCGCCGACGCCCGACGTCATATCCTCCGCGAGGTCAGCCTCCTCACTGGGGCGCTTAAGAAGGAGCAGGGAAGGTCGGTTCCCAAATTTCACGGCTTGTGGACGAGCTCCACTACGACCGCGACACCGGGGGAAGGGGTCGGAAGTCAACCGGCAGTAGGGGAGGAGGGCTGGGCGCCGACAAGGGCGGAAGAACAGGCTCTGAGCGGGACCCCCATGGTGATGATGCTGCAAGAGTATGCGGGGTGGGCGGTGGGGGTGTGGGACAACGTGGCCCTGCCGGGCAAGTATCGGTAAGCATTACTGCCTCGTATCCACTTCCACACACTCGAGGATCAATTTCACATGGCTCGCTCGCTCGCTCGCTCACGGCTGACACGCAGCGACGCCGCCTTGGCAGCACTCGACCGGATCCACGCCGCCGGAGTCCTGCACGGAGATATCCGCGCCCGGCATCTCCTCTGTCATCCGGAGAAAGACGAGATGATGTGGTGTGATCTCGAGGCGGCGGAGGTCTTGGCCGCACGCTCTGCGACCGCTGAGCCCGAGGAGGGGAAGGGGGAGGACGAGGGCTACGAGCAGGCCACCGTGGCCATGGAGCAGGGGGGCATGGAGAAGCACATGGAGATGGAGCAGGAGAGGGCGTATGTGCTGGAGCTCTTTGACGAGAAGGTTTGAGCCGGATGCGTGAGTCGAATCGCAAGCGACAGGGCTGAGCTCGGCTGAGGCGTAGTGCACCTCGGGATCGTAAGCCGAGTCGTCGCCAGCTGAGACTCGGGTCTGGAGCCTGGAGCAGCAAGTTGAGGTATCGGCAAACAAAAAGGGGGGGTCGAGTCATGGGTGACATGGACGGCGCGATGTTACCGTTTCCTGATAGAATGAACGCTCGAGCATGCAGGTCATGAGGGGCCATTGCCGATTCCAAGTTGCATTCTAGTCGATCAGCGCTGCAGCAGCCAGGGTGCGGGCGGTCTCTTCAGAGTGGCAGGAAGAGTGAGAGCAGACTCACCGGTGTAGCCCATGACCCAGTGTTGCCCATCCATTGCCCCGCGCTGCTGCTCGACGCCATCCTAGCCATCCTAGCCCTTCTCGTGATCACCTCCCCCCCCCTCCCCTCTCCTCTCGCAGCTCGCAGATCCCCGCGCATCTTTGTCGTAGAATCTTGGCTATCGACCGGTCGGACGGACGGTTCCTATCATCATGCTCGTTTGGCGCCCCAGTCGCACTCACTTGGGTGTCACCTTGTGTTTCCCGAGCTGCTTCCCTACTCGGGTGAGCATCTGACCTGAACGGTAGCTGTTGCTGTTGCTGTCAATATCTGGGAGATATGGCTCGCTGTGGTCCTCTGTCCTCTCCTCTCCTGGAGCCGGGATAGCAAATGAGACGAGACGCTCCTGCCTAGAAGAGTGCCTGGGTGGCGGCGGACAGCCGTGAGGCCGCGAGGGGCTGTGACTGGTCATGAGAGCTGTTGACACGTCGGGTGATGAGGGCGTCAGGAAACTGGGTCTGCCCGAAATCCGAGAGACCTAGAGGCGAGCATGATGGATAGAGGCCTCTGGCTAGATAGCTAGATAGCTTCAGGTGACCGCCATAGGCGCGCCAAAGGAAAGCGAGATTCATGAGGCTGTCGCGGTCGCGGACATCGTTGACGCGTTGTGGTCGTTGTTGATCAGTTGACAGTGACTGACGAGCGGCGACCGCCGGATGTTCCCCTTGTTAGTGACGACGACAACAGCAGCAGCTCGGACAATGTCAACGGCGCCTCTGCCCAGACTGGCACGCGCAGGCTAGGAGAAGTTGCGTCTGTTGACAGGCATCTCGGAGCATCAAGCAACAGACTGCCTCGGAAGCCGTTTCTATAATATATAACGCTTCAGTAAAGTAACGTCAACCACCCCCTTTATGGACACCCCCCCTTTATGGACGCTTCTCATACGGAAGCATCTTATGTAGTCTGAGAAACGCTCTTATGCATGCATGAGGACATCTACAGCTCCATGAGAGAAGGTCTGAGCCTAGGAGATCCATCTGAAGCGTCCTGAATCATCCTTGAGGGCTGTGAGGCAGCCTGGCGGTGTTTCCGGGCGATCCCTCCGGTCTCAATCTGAACGGCCTGTTGCAAGATGTCGGGTGTTCTAAAGTGATGTTGTCCAACATTGCTCACGGTCATTCCCTTGCGGGCCGCTTTACTCGGTCCAGCTCATCCCTGGCTGCCATCTCACGCTCGAGCAAAGCGATCTTGGCCAAGGCGGCCTCGAGGCGGTCGGATAGAGAGGTAAAGTGGCGTTTAGCTGGGGTTCGCAAGCTATCGGCGTGATCGTGTATAAAGTCCCGATTCTCCGTCATGAGCAATCCCAGAGGGGTACGGGCACTCTGTGAGGCTGTCGGGGTGGGTGTGGCGGGCGGCTCGATGTCGCCAAGCAGAACAGACGGTCTTAGCGGCCACAGACCAGTGGCTCGCCACCCTGACTCGATGTTGTTGGCTGTCATGGCCTGTGACCGAGCGGCAATGGGCAGAGACGTGTAGATCGCCTTGTGGAATGTACCCTTCGAGTATGTCGCTATGTGATCGGTCTCTCGGGTCTTTGCTCTCTTTAGAGGGGCAAAGACGCTGACATCAAGGGGCTGGGTCTTATGAGACGTGTGTGCCGGCAAGATCATGAGATCGAGGTCGTTCTCGATGCACAGACCGATGAACATGGATCTCACGTGGCTCCCGTGGCCGTCAACGATCAGCAGTCGATGAGGTCTTGGCGGCAATGACAAGACGGTGGGCGTCGTCCCCGTCGTCGTCGTCCTAGGCCTAGGCATTGTCGACGGGATGAACACGTCTTGAAGCCACTTGAGACCAAGGTAATTGTTGCTCCAGCCTGTGTTGCTTGCAGCCCATGTCTAGCCTGCCAACATTGCTCTGTGCTCGACAGGCAACCACGCATCATTGAACCCGGCCTTGCCCTTGAGGATGACAAGGGGAGGCAAGGCCCTGCCGTCTGCCGACACGCATTCGATCGATGTTGTCCACTCGCCACGGTGATCCGCCTTGGACGCCTTCGTCGATCGCCGGCCGTTCTCAAAGATTGTGAGGACGCGGGTCAACTGCGTGGCCCCGATGGCGAACCCCGTCTCGTCCATGTTATAGATGTTCGAGGCCTCATATTGGTGACGGTCATATAGGCCCCACAGCTCGGCAAACCACGCCACCAATTTCTCTGGGGCCTCGCCATTGATCCGGGCAGTGTCGAGCGCGCGTGTCCAGGTTGAAACCACAGCAGGGTGACGCCGGCGGAACTTCTTGATCCAAGTCTTGCCTAGCGCGGCAATTGAGGACGACAGAGACAATGTCGGCGTGATCTCGACAGGTGTGGCCGACAACCGAGACCGACGGAGGTAATTGGCAACATCACGGATCTTGTCATGAGTTGGCGGGTGGCCAATGAGCGACATGCGGCAGATGTAGTCCACCAGAGACAGTTCCTCGGCGGGTGTCATGCCCTGTAGATGGGCGGCGGCGGTCTTGTGGTCTGTAGCACCGGTTTTCATGCGGTTGTAGATCGTCGACTTGGGGACACCGGTTTGAGCCTCTAGATCGCGGTAACTTGGGCAATTCTTGGTGAAATCAGTAGCCCCGCTTTGTAAGCATCGACAGCAGCCTGGGCGGACAATTTTGGGTCGGCCTGCATGATCGAGACGGCAGGAATGAGAGATAGATGTCAACAACGCGTAATGATGAAAGTGGTGTTTACGTGTCGTCCTAAAATGGGGGGTGTCCATAAAGGGGGTGGTTGACGTTAATCGGGGGAGACAAACCATGTGACACTCACGTGGCTGGTTTTGGATCCATTTCCAAGCCCGTCTTTGCAACCACTCATGTCCCTGAACACTTTCCCATGGCTGTCTGCGCTGCTGCAGACAGCCACCCCCCTGTTGTCTCTGTGTTGTCTCATGCACGGCCTTGCTGTCAGACAGCCTCTTTTGTGTCCACCTTGCTTTGCCCTTTGGGGGCGAAGACTTTGCTGACAGACTGTACCGTGAAAACCATGTTCCCTCTGCCATGGGCTACAGTTGCAAGGTGTTATGACCTGTCCCCCAGAGGGGATGTCTGATCCGGAGACAGGATAGACAACAACGGTTTACAGCAAGCTTGGCCCAAGACTGACAAGGATGGGCCGTGGTGCAGGTGCAAAGTTCGACAGTGATGGTATGAGATCAAGTAAAAGAGTGTGGGCTACTATAAAGAAGGTATGGTGGTAGAGGGTGGTGATGGGCGGAGTGAGGTGAGAAGGTGGGAAAGAGTTGTGATAGTTTTGGTTCTTGGGGGAAGAGAGACCCAACCACCCGGGTTTATATACACAGTCACTTTCCTAGCCGAGTCCATTACACGTCTCCTCGTCCTAGGGATCGTGTCATCCACGGTTCTCTCTGCTAGGCATCGTGCTATCCACGATTCCCTCTGCTAGGCATCGTGCTATCCACTATTCCATCGGCTTGGTATCGTGCACCCTCGTTGTCTCGGCTAGGTGTCGAGCTTCCTCTTTGTCTCGGCTAGGTGTCGTGCTCCTTGTTGTCTCGTCCGTGCTGTGACTACCTCGGCTGGTCATGTGACCTTGACTCGGGGATTTGCGTGGTCATGACACAAGGCCTCTTGTGCATGGAATCACCAATGCTGATTGTTGCCGATCATTCCTCTTTTCCTAGCTTGATCTCACGCAGCAATTCACCAGCGCCTCATTCAATCAATGCCTCCAACAACACGCCCTCCTCAACAGCGTGTACACCCTCATCCTTACTTGCCTGAGCCTTTCGTCCTCGCCAACACCTCTTGCCAGCGTCGACAGCAAGCACAACGCCTCAGGAGGGCAACAGAAGCTGCAGCGCGGCTGCCCATCTATGAGGTGGACGAGGCTCAGTGGGCAGGCAGCAAGGCTGCTGCAAGGAGGCATGCCGGAGAACAAGCAGATATCAGCGGCATACCCGTCCCTGTTGCACAAGCCAGACTCCCATGGGCCCGACAGCCTTTGATCCCCCAAGCTGCACACAGGCATTACCTTGGCCAGATGGATGTTGTATGCCGCTGCTGTCAGGCATTGCATTGGGCGGCAGAGGCCTCTGAGCAATGCCCGGCTGACACATTCACCTCCTTTCAGACTTGCTGCAAATTTGGCAGGATAGACCTCCAGCCGTTGCCTCGACCGACTGCTCTACTAGACCACCTTCTGTCTGCGCATGGGCCCGGTGAGTGTTGAACGTGCACTTTGCCCTACAATTCACTGGAGTGTGATGCTGATGGCCATGGCAAGGTGACCATCTTGCTCGGCACTTCCGTGCCAATATACGGATTTACAACAATGCACTCTCATTTGCATCCCTTGGCGTCACCGTCGACCCAATCTCGCATACACCCAATGTGCCTGTATTCAAGATACAAGGCCAACTGTACCATCGACTGGGCGGCCTACGGCCACCAGATGAGCAGCCTCCGCAATTCCTCCAAGTGTACTTTGCGGATAACACTGTTGTCGGACAGTCTCTCCGGCGACAAGTCCAATTGGGTCCATTTGGCACCAATCCCGCCCTTCTCCACAATCTCTCCAACATGATGATAACACACAACCCCTTTGCCCAGCTGTTTCTCACGGCTGGTGACCGGTTGCGGGCACAAGGGGGCGATGGGGAGGTCAGTCTCCTTGTTACGAACCGTCCTGAGCAGACCTCACTTACGCAAGACGATTAGACAGCGGGGGTTTACTTAGGGATGAGACCTGTGACTTGGTCGACAATGGTGGGCAAGGCTTGGAAGGATCAGGCAAGCCGGAGTGAACTTAGGTCAGCGGAGGCAGTTAGAGGTCAAGAGAAGTAATGATTGATAATTTGATCCTTGGGGAAGGGGAGGCTGACGAGGCCTCCTTTTATACCTTGCGCCTTCTTTCTAAGAACCCCTGATTTGCCACCCAGGGTGCCGGAGCGGGTTCTTAGCATGTTCTAAGCAGGTGCTTAGCATGCTCTAAGCAGGTGCTGTGAACCAGGCACGCTCGGTAGCTTGCCCCTTGAATCCACATGTAGCTATGTAACTATGTCAGGCTACGTAGACTATGGTGTTATGGCAGGGTCATAACACTCCTGCTGTCCACCATCCAGCAATGGAGCAAGGACCCTGGCCGCTACTATTTACCGCGCTCAAGGGAGGTGGGCGCGATTATTCCACATGTAGGGGGACCTGCGGTTGCCTCCCATCGTGAGATCAGGTTGCACTCCCGTCAATCCCAAAGGCTGTTGAATATTGATGAGTGCAACCCCAACTACCTCCCCCTGCGCTTTGTCTTGCTACTCCCCTTTGGAACGTCCGGCTGGTCACCAACTCTGAGGCAAGGTGTGTTGCATGAGTTTGGGCAGAATGTCACCATCCCTTCCGGTGAGCCATGCAGTTGATCGTGATGAATGCCACTGAGACGCTCAAGGGCCACGCACTTTGTCATTGCGACTTTGGCACGCATATCACCTTTTCACCCGGCAGCATCACCCCCTTTCAACGCTGCACCATACATGTGCACTGTTCCAAGAGTGGGTGGTCGATGCCTGGGCAATTGTGGAGCAGCGCGAACTTGACTGGTACCGAAACAATCAGCATGAGCTGAGGTTGGAAACCCACGCTGGACTGCGCGCTGCCGTTGAGGACGGACTGCCTCTTCACCGTATTGGTCACCAAACAATCCTTCCTGCGGACCATCTAGGAAGTCCGCGATACATGCAGCAGACTTACCAGGACTGCATGGCCATTGTGCGTAAATGTGGGAAGCCGACACTGTTCATCACGATGACAAGCAACTCCAATTGGCAGGAAATCAGGGAGCAGCTTGCTCCAGGCCTGTCGGCGTCTGATCGGCCAGACTTGGTTGCACGAGTCTTTCAATGCAAGCTGCGGGCACTCCTTCATGACCTCCGGCACAACAAGATGTTTGGGACAGTGATCGCCTATACCTGGGTTGTCGAGTACCAGAAAAGGGGTTTGCCCCATGCCCATGTTTTGCTCGTCCTCAACAGTCATGACCAACCACTCACCACTCACCGCTGCAAACATCAATTCAATGGTCTGTGCCGAGCTCCCAGATCCAGCAGATGAACCTCAGCTTTGGACGACGGTGACAAGCTGTATGATTCATGGACCTTGTGGCCATGCAAACCCGCACTGTCCTTGCATGATCAACGGTCGCTGAAGGTCAAGGTATCCCCGCTCTTACCAAGAGTCCACCATCATTGGCGATGATGTTATCCAACCTATTGAAGAAGGCAAGATGGGCGGACTTTTGTCAATGGCGGCTTCACGTCACAAACCAATGGGTTGTCCCATACAACCCATTGCTCTGCCTGAAGTATGACTGTCACATCAGTGTCAAGATTGCGTCTGCAATCAGCGCGGTCAAATACCTATTCAAGTATGTGTATAAGGGGAACGACAGGTCGGCATTTGTGATCCACAATGCTGTCACGGGGCTGGCCGGTCATCGACTGATGGGCCCGTCCACGCAGTGTCTCTCTATCTCTGTATCGATCCTCTGTCTGCTGGATCAAGGAGGTGTCCTCTACAGCTCCTTGCCGTCGACAACATGGCTGCGCTGTCGAGCTCTATCCATGGGACTCAATACTGGAGTGCTAGAGAAACAACCTCGGGCTCTGCCTGCCCTATATACCCTTTCCTGCATCTCTGCACCGCCACGCCCAATCCCTCCTTGAAACACCTACTTGTCAAGGTTTGTCGAGGCTTGAGCTTGAGCGTCATTGAGACTCAAACATGCTCGATGATTCACAAGGCAGAAGGCTGTTGAGGGTAGGCGTGCGAGGTACTGACGTAGTGATAGGCGTTGTAGGTGGTCATCGAGGCGTGGCCGATGTGACATGAGGCAACTGTCATGGTTGTCAGCGTGACTTTGATGTGGGTTGGGGTCAGAATACATGCATCCCCGTTCCCCGCCGAGAGCACTCCGTCAAAGTAGTAACAGTACTCAGTTGGTCCCAGGGGACTGATAGCTCATGTCTTGTCGGGCATTCTGTCATGCAGAAGGAAGGACGGTGAAAGAGAGAGGGAGGGCCGGTGCCGGTCAAGCCTATCTCGCTTTACCCGCCTCTCGGGGGTTGCATGAATGAATGGCAATATAGGCGTGAGGGCTCACCTTAGTCCTTTTTCGTGCATCCAGTACGAGTATTCATCGACGTTATTCACCGTTGGCAGCCATCTCTTGACTGGGACTTGACCACGGATCCCATGGGCAACCTTTCCGTCTCTGAGACCTTCGTGGTCAGCGCCATCCTCTCGCGCTCCGCCCCCAACGCGTGCAACAGGGCGAGTGAGAGTATCTCGTCCGCTGGGATGGGTTCGGCCCAGAGGATGATTCTTGGGAGCCACGCAGCCACCTGGTCGTCGGGGCCAGTGGGCTTCTGGCAGGGTTTGAGGCATTGAGTGAGTACTCTTCGTGCATTTTCACCCTTGTTTCACTGGCCCGAGGTAGACATTTATTGCGGTGATGATGGCGCCATGGTCGTGTGTTGGGCATATAGATCATGGAAAAGGAGGAGAAAGACTGGCATGCGGGGGGCGAAAGTTGCAAGGCGGGAGCTGTAAGGGGAGAGAGAGCGCTATGCTGTTGCGTCTCAGGTCATCCCGTCACCATCCTCTCCAGTCGAGAAGTGACAGACGGGTCGTCCCTACATCTGATCTGATCCGGTTGCAGTGCCCGCGACTGGACGTCTCCCCCCTCGCCGAAGTCCCTGTGGACATCCAGCCAGGATCTTGCTGCTCGCGGCGATACATCGCCTGCTGTCCTCCGAGCTGGCCCCGAAGTCCTTGAGACCCGATAAGACACCGAGATCGATCCGCCAAAGCGGCAGAAGATCGACCATAGTAAGCACAACATGCTTCGCAAAGGCCTAGGGACGCTCGCCACTTCAACGAGTTGCTCGGAAAGCAGAGGAGAAAACGGCGCCCATCTTCCCTGACAAGCTGGACTGGTTTCTTGTCAAGTACCAGCAAGGAGGGCAAGAAAGATGCGAGTGGGTGGAGAAAGCCGTTGTGATCCGCTGGTGGGGTCAGCTGGGGAAGAGGGCTATTACGGAATGAGAGGACTGTGGAGAAAGTCTCGAGTGTCACGGTGAGCATCCGGTGATCCGATGCTGCGATCATAGCTGACTGCTGTTGAGGACAAGCGGAAACCCCGTACGAACGTCATGGCCCAAAGAATATCCGTCCGAGTGCGGAGTTGTTGGTGTGAACGGCCATTGCTCCTTATCACCGCCTGCCCGTGTACTTGCCTGTGAGCGCTTCTCTGCTGTAGTATAAACATTGCGTCTTCTGCCCTCTCTGCGTGAATGCTTCTTTTCATTGGTACTGTCTGCGGTGACGAGCGCCATACTGCGCCCCGTATCATGAATGTTGCATAGTACAATCTCGTATTTGACTGATGATCTGCCTGCAGTAGATGTAATGCTCAAGGAAGACGGTGACGAGTCTTGCCGTGATTCTCACAGGCTTATCCGTCCATGCGCATCATCCTTCTTAGATACTGCATCTCCTCCTCCTTCTCCCTTTCACCAGCCTGGTCATGAGAAACCATACTCGACATGTCAAAGTCGATGACATTTATTCGCCCGTACGCGTCGCGAGTAAAATGCCGGTATGACGGGTCTCCGTGAACTATTCCGACATCGTGAAGACGCTGCATCGCCTTCAGGACGGAGATCCTACGGAGTCAGCCCATCAGCTGACATTGATTGGCGTATTCTGCTGGTCCCGCAAAGCTTGCGACGATGACCTACTTTGTTGGCTTGTCCACCAGGTCCCATGGAGACGACTCATCGTCATCAACGAGATCACCTTCCAGCTCAATTTCCGACGCTTCCCATTCATCGTATATGACGGATCGACCAACATCCGACAGTACCATGATGACGGCCTCCTTCCCCGTCCATCTGCTGCCTGGGGGTCTGGAAGAGGGACTCGTGACCCAGACACCGTGCAACCGAGGGATGAACCTCCCTTGAAGATTCGACAGACGAGCGTAGGTCTGGATCTCCTTTTGAACAGCCATACGTGCTTGATCGAGCGTGTATTCCGACCGTGCTTCGGTCGGCGAGCCGACATGGAAGTGGGAGAAATAGGACATGTCGGTCATCTTCGCTAGACAATGTCCGATGTTGTTTCCGTCTGAGGTTGTGAAAGTGATGTTATAGACGTCCCATAGCCGACCGCTGGCAAGATGCGATTCGAAGTCGATCTGGCACGGAGTGATAAGACCAGATACTCCCGAATGGTTCTTGAGGTTTGCATTGGGGATGTTGACCAGGCCAGCGGCGTCGAGCGATTGGCTTTCGGGCAAAGGCGAGTCTTTGAGTACTACCGGGTCCCATCTCGCCTGGTCATATGCTCCGTCCTGCAGGGGATAGTTGACCGCCTGCACCACAGCCTGGCGAATGTTGCAAACGGCCACACGCAACCCACCACTCTGCTTGGTCAGCTTTGGGCACCATGCGATTGCCTAGACTGACCGCTGGATCACCAACAAGAGGGGTGACGGGCCCACCCAGACCGGAGCTGTCCGAGGTGAAAGAATCGTCCCCCGATGCTTCTTGGCCTGGGTCCGATCTTGCAGTTACCTCCACGAATCTTCCGTCTTTGTTCTCCTCGCCGGATATGTGCTCGTCCTCAGCAAGGTGTTCTGCTTGGTGGCCTGTATTCCGTCCGCGCTGACCGCCGGCCGCTGGTCTGTTGGCCCCTCCCGAGGATAGCTGTCTGCCCCTCTTAGAAGCAGGCCCACTGTCCTGAGCCTGCCCGCGTGACCCGCTTTTTCGCTTGCCGGAAATGGACGAGGATACACCGGGTCGTACTGCAGGCGGATGAGACCAGCCCAGCAATGGCGAGTCCTGAGGGATGAGAGCCAGCGTGACCCAAAGCTTGAGCGGCGACCAGTTCCGATCAATCAAGTTTTCAGGGATGTTGAGATCTGCGGCTCCAGGTGTCGAGGGTGAAGAAGGGTTGAGGACGATCTTGGACAGTCGCAACTGGCCAGGGGTCGGTCGAAGGACAAGGGAACTGTACGTCCATGTGAAACAGTGCAGCAGCCCAGTTCGACAGGCTTCGAGTTCGAGCAGGGACTGATAGTTTGTAAGCTGCGGTTCTGACTTTGAAAGCAATCTGAAACCGCTCACCTGGTATAGCCGAAACTCGACTTTGTTATTCGGACAGCGTCCGGGAGGCGGCGCCCATTTTATTGTCCACTGCTCGATTTCTTCGCTCGCAGGCGGAGCGTGATGTGTGTCCGGCCCTTCGAGACCCGGTGACCCCGCGGCATCGGCCAGACTAGGTAGGGATTGATCCGTGGTCGTGATGACGGCTAGACTTGGCGACGAGCTTGGACCTGTCTGAGACGTACCCTGGGGAGGCGCTGCTGTGGTATCGGACCGAGTACTACCGGATCCGGGGCGAGGGTTCGAAGCGACTTTGGAGGTGATCACTGCGTCCGATCGCTGAAGCGACTGTAGCTTGGAAATCTCGTCGCTCAAAGGAGCAACCGGTATTCTCTTGACTTCTGTATGGGGACATTTCGTGAAGGCGACCCCGTTCAGAGCGGCACCCGTCGCGAGGTCCGTGGGGTGCGATGAGGGTTTGAGGATAGCATCCAGAGGATCAACCAGAGTATCGTCCGAGGTGTTAGGAGGTGCTTCGAAGCCAGATTGGTGGGTAGATTGAATGGATGTCCGTGATGACGGATGCGGAGTCGTTGCATAATCTTCTGGAACGAAACCGTGATCCTTCATCCAGTCGCTGGTCTTCATCACCTTCACTTGGACCTGCTGTCCCGTAGAGCCGCTTCCGATGATACCAGCGAGATTCTCGACCAGTGAACCGTACACTATGCTTATTGGTTCGTAGAGCTCAGATTCGTCGTTCCAGCAGGCGGTTTCCATGCGAAATTTGAAGAAGTCCAGGGCCTTGTCGATTTTTGACCGGGCATTCCGTATGACAAGCCCGAGGGGGCAGTCGTCGGTACATGCTGCCGAGGACGGGTCTGCTGGGGGCTGGGGACCCGACAGTTGGCGGGGAGTGCAACAAATCGGCTCTCGTCCACGAATTTCATCGATCTTTCTCGAAGCAAAGCTAACCAGCTGGTGATTAAGGTGACTTTCGTATTCGTCGAGGAGGTCGTGACTGTATGTCACTGCGATACCAGGGAGCGAAGACGACTCGTGAATGGGTGGTGCCGAGTTCGCACCGTGAACATCGCCGACGGCCGGGCCGGAAGGGATCGTTGCGGTGGAGACCTGGCCGTCTCTGCGAAGTCGACGTAAGAGGTCGACGATGTGTTTCTGGTTGACCTTGGTGGGTTGATTGGTGGATGGGTTGGCTTTGTAGAATGGATGGCCGGGGCCGTTGGGATCGGGCAAGGGAGGAACGACTGTCGTGCGGAGAAGGTCAGAAAGTTCCCGAGCGAAATCCTCTGGTAGCATGTCAAACGGCTATGCCCAGATGAGGTGTGAGAGAGGTCAAGACGCGCCGGCCTGGAGGAGAGAGCAGGGAAGGAGAGAAGATGCAACGTCCGCGATGCTGTGTAAAGGGGGGGGGGGGGTGTCAATAAAGGGGGTGGATGAGGGTGAGGGTCGGTTTGGCCTGACCTTACGTAAGCGGCCGGGGCTTCGTATCTCAAACCTCGATCTCGGACCCAAATGCTCGAGCAAGCAAAGCTGTCCAAGCCGTCGGCAAGAGGAGCACAGAGGTAGGGCTGAAGGTGCAGGCGCTCGTGCACGCGGGAAGCTCGGCTGGGGCGGGCGGACGGACAGAGAATGAGGTCGAGGATGCGCCAGATCCTGGTAAGCCAACCTTTCACCCCTTCGAAGTACTAGCTGATTCAGTAGATGCAGAGGTGGCCCGGGAACACGGTTTGTCCGCTCTTTCTCGATACATTCGCCGCATGTTACGGCGTGGGCGCAGAAGGGCACAGATCTGATCTGCACAGGTCCCTCCACGCACAAAACTCATACCAACAAAGGAAGACACTGGGCTCGAGAATTGTCAGAGTTGGCCATCGAGGTGAGCATGGTTCTCGACCCTCATCACGCAGATGGTGACCAATGGCAAAGCGTGACTTGAAGAACCGGAGGTTGAACGACTCCTCGTCTTGACGAGTATAGAGTCTCTACCATACCAGAAACCGTCAACAAGATGAGATACGATGTGCAATACTCAGAGAGGTTGACGTGTTCGAGAAGGAGGTTCTACAGGTGCGGGTTTTTGCCATCTTTGACATCAGCAGTCCGCTGGGACACTCGGAGGGGCAGAGGGAAGGGGATTCTGGTGGAATCCCAATGGCTCATGGTCCAATTGCTGACCTGTTTAGGCAATCGTGTTGAACAATAGGCCCCGAGGACGCCTCATGACCACAGAATTACCTCCTTGGGAAGGATGACGGCTAGGACAATAAGCTCATGAGCGGACGGTCGTGCACAGACAGTCAGAGCGATGATACATATGTACAGAGCTGCAGAGATGGCTACATGCATCCTCTCATCGTCTTGTAACAAATCGGAAATGCAGCGCCGTTGTCAAGGTGTGCCGGGTCGCCATCAGAGAATATCGGCTGCCTTTCCTCGATTCCGCTAACCTCAACACTCTCCTCTCACGCTTAACCGAGAGCGAGGATGATGCGGGAGAGGAGCAGGTCGATGCTCCTCGTGGAGGCGGACGATGTGACCTGCGGGTAAGCGATGAAACTCTCGATCCGATCTTCGAAAGCCCGGTGACCAGTATCGTCTTCGCTTCCCCGACACCCTCAGAATGCCCCATCCTTGAAGAAGATTGCATATCCACAGTCTCAGGAAATCCTCAACTTCGCCTTCGATCTCGGGCCAGTCCATACCCATCAGATCAACCCAAGGGAAGGCTCGACAGCCCCAGCCAACCAAGCTGAAACCCGAAAGAACTCCCACTTGGGAGTGTTTGACCGATCCACCTTTACGTTCTTCCGCCGTGTCACCCCCACCCTCATCCGTGTCAGCCCACCCGTCGGCAACCACAGTCCCAAGGTCCTCGGTGACCTCGACATCCCGGACAAGTTTGCTCACTACCTCATTGGCAAACCCCTGGGCATTTGACTGGCTTTGATCTTCGACAGGGATACGAGAAGCCAGCGGGCACGGCATACATGTCAGGTCGGCCAGCCGGCGGACCAGGCCACTACTCCTCCTCCCCCAGCTCCACCTGTAGATGCGGCGCAACGTCAAGCTAAAGCCCCAACGCAACGGGCATACAACATGCGACTAAGACGAGGCGCTGCGTGTCGTGGATCGGGTGGTGCTCAGCGTGTGAGCCTTCTTGGCTCCGCTATCTGCAAGACAAAACGTCTGACACCCGATAGGCAAGCAATCAGTCGCTGGGCATCGCCGCTGCCAGCAAAGCGGTGAGCTGCACGGATGCTGGCTCTGGACTCGGGGCAAGGGATGGAGTCAGGAGACATGGCCTCGGGTGGCAGTGGAAGCGGCCACGGCGACGGTAACAGCGGTGAGTGAGGAAGAGGCCGGCGGCGGGGCTGAGGATAGGGATGGGAACTTGCCCGATGAGTTTGAGCCGACAACACGAGGTGAATAGGCGCCAGTTGACGACTGGGACTCTTGAGAGCAGGAGGTTTAGGATCCATCGCAGGTGTGTCGTGTTCGGTGATCACGGGTTGTTATTGGGTCCATAGCCTTGCCAGTCAATAGATATGCCACGATGTATCACCAGGTGAGAGAAGAATAAGTCACAATCTTCGAAGAAGAGACCTGCTACCCCCTCGACATGTATATGTAGATTTCAATAAGGTAGTCGGCTAAATGACAACGTGAGATTCTGCGGCCAATGCTGTGGTCGGTCGCCTGGTCGGTGCTTCTCTTGCACTTGTCACGCATCCAGATTGCCAGATTCAGCTTCCAGAGACTCCCTCTTCCTAGACAGCACTTGAGCTACCTCTAGCGCACCAAGTACATTCATCCACAAGACCTTTTTGATCCGCTGGTCTGATAAACAGCTCGACTCTATCACTTATCACCATCAAACGCCTCCTCTCCCCCCATCCCTCGCCTTCGTCTATCGCCATCCTCACGCTACCTTCTCGGAGATCTGGTAAGTCTCGGCAAAATGTGCCACAGCGGCAAAGGCGTGCACAGACTTGACCTTGGCCCATTCGACACTAAGACTGGGAGGGGCGACGCCTCCTCAAGGAAGCGGGCGTGAGCAAGCCGCACAAAGAGCCCGGGGCGACCGACGCCGTTGCCGTTGTTGTGGCTGACAGCCATCCGTCTCTGTCGCCAGCGACATTACCCATCTCGAATGTGGCCGTCTCGCTTGCGTTGTCGTCTCCATCCATGTCAACGGTGCATCCCCACCGTCTCGACTGCGTCTCGGGCCACGAGGCACGAGGGGTAATTGACGTCAGGCACCCCGAGGAAGGTGAACGTCGCTCAAACACCATCAATCCGCCCTCTCACCCTTAACCGAGCTTGGCCCGGAACTAGCGACGTTCAACCTGGTACTCTTCATCTATACATCTATCATCTTGTTCTTGATATGGATCTGATCCATCCTACAACCCCCCCCCCCTCCCTCTCTCCCTCTCTCGCGCCTTGTCACTGTATCGTAGCCCATCAGACGCTCTATGCTTTACTTGTTGGACGTCCCAGATGACGACGGTGTTCTCTCCCCGACCCTTGCTGCTGCCGCTGTTGCTGCCGGCTCCCCAATACCCCCTCGTGCTCGATCCGGCCAACACGATTCCCCGGGCACCGCTCGACGTCCTGACGACCGATGTCACTCCCCTGCCCAGGACCGGCTCTCACGTGGTGTTAGACTTGGCGCCTAGCCTTTCGGTCACCGATGTCACAGCCACCACGGCCGGCCGTCGACCCATTTGCACAGATGTTTCATCGACACCCAACTTGGAATGGCGCGGTGCGGTTCGACTTTGACCCGTTTCTTGATCGGCAGCCCGATCAATGGTTGCGGGAGCACTCGAGCGCCTTGGCTTCGGATCCAGTTGCGTTCCAGTCGCGAAAATTTGTCGCCTCGGCGCTCGTGTCCATGGCCGAAGCTTTCCGCGTATCGCAGACAGATCTCTTGATCCACGAAGAAGACCAACGGGGCGCGGTACGTTTAGAGACCGTGTCGCTTGCCAACGAGTATCTGCGACACGGCACCGCCTTTATCAACTTGCAAGGAACACGGGCAGATGCAATCGTCCGTCCGCTCAGCCACCTGCAAGAGCTCGCCGCCTGGTTGGATGTGAGCCAGAGAGGCAGATCGATCTCGGATCACGCCGCCTACGTCAACTGGAACGGTTCGGTATGGGAAGTGGCTCGGACCGAGTGCAAGCCGGAAGAGATGCAATCCCATCTGGTGCAGATATCGGAAACGGCGCGAGACAGGTTTCTGATCGGTCAGTCGCTTGAGATCACGCAGGCGGTCGGGGGTACGGTCCAGGTGCGCGGGATGGCGCAGGCTCCGGCAGAAGTCTCGATACAGTTGAGTGCATCGGTTGGGATCTGTCTTCGAAGCTGATCAGCAGGCTTGGACGCAGCTCGTCTTGAGACCACACCACTCGTGGCACATACTCAACACGCCATCGACTGCATTGCTGCTCTTCCAGACCAACTTTTGCCACTACCCGGTCTCTCGCATCATCAGACGCCAAGATGGGACGAACGGACTGGTCTCCTTTTTGGAATGTCTGGTGGCCATCTGTCTCATGTCGGCCATGGAATATGACCGACGATACCGTGCAGTCATCTCACAGTCTGGTTCGCAACAAGATCTACTCGATCAGCATCAGCATCATGACCAAAATGAGGATCAGGACCAGGATCAGGTCGCCGCTACACGGCTTCTGCAGCCGCCGGGACTCGATTCACGGAGAAGACTTGCAGGTTCGTTGCGACCGCTGGGGCGAGGATACGGGCACGACGGCAATTCACCAGCTGGAGCACCTGGCGCGCATCAGCATGGTCAGCTGACGGCACAAGGCGTCGTGCGCTCGAATTGGAATGGGGACTGCACGATGTCAAGGTGAGTTACGTCTCGTCTGCCCAGGTGTTTACTGATCAGCAGATGACCAACGATCTGCACGACCTGCCCAGGCTTCCAGAGTCCCCGCTGACCCTCGACAAGTGCATTGCCGACAACAATCTCAGTTCGAGTCATAGTGGGACCACTCGCGGTCTCATAGTACCTATCGGCGTGTTCCACTCTGACTTTGTCATCCCCACTTCGCATCGACTCTCCGTCACGTACGACGGATCTGACGGGCCCAGCGTCCCTCAAGCGGCGCATGGACAAGGCATGGCGGTACGACTGGGAGCGTGGCTCGCCCGTGGTCATCTGTGGGAAGTCTGGGACAGCACACTCACTGTCCCTACCGCTCTCCTCAGAGGTCTCGTCGCGCAAGACCAAGACCTATCCTCCATCAGCGCGGGTCCAGACGAGAAGCCCGATCTGTCTTACACCTGTACCAAGACTAGAGTCTCTCCGCCTTGCATCGAACCCACACCGGTCTACCGCAATCGCTGCTCTACGACGAAGGACCTTCCACTTCGGAGACGTCCGAAGTATGGGAGCAAGTGCCAGACAGGAGCGGCACACATGCGACATCGTCGCACAGTTTTCGCCATCGCGTAGTTGTCAAGATTATGGATCTCTCTCGTTTCCCTCACGGCAACAGTGACGACGTCGTGCTGGGAGGGAACAAGAAGATCAGCAGAGAGGAAGCACTGCGTTGCGCAGAGCAGGAGGCGAGGTGTCTCGTCAGGAGCGTGACGGCGACGTTTTATGGCATGTGGAGGGAGAGGGATACGATCTGGATGCTACAGGAGAAACGCGAGTATCTCGAGATCGAGAT
Source organism: Tremella yokohamensis (assembly GCA_024343385.1). Lineage (NCBI taxonomy): Eukaryota > Fungi > Basidiomycota > Tremellomycetes > Tremellales > Tremellaceae > Tremella > Tremella yokohamensis. The sequence goes on along the minus strand of BRDC01000015.1, from coordinate 254,888 downwards.
GGAGATCAACGATAGGGTCGCTCATGACGACATGCCGAGGAGGAGCAGCAAGCATTGGACCCGCGCCGATCGGCATGATCTTCCTGTTCACATCAAGTACGTCTGTGTCTCTCTTTCTGTCTTGCGTGCCTCTGTTTCGGTTCGGTTTGGTTCGGTTCGGCTGACACTCAGGATGGCCATCATCCACACATACATTCTCCTCCATTCGGCGGGCGTGGTCCACGGCGATCCCGAGCTTCGACACGTCCTCGTCTCGTCCGCCTCGACTCTATCCAAGAGATCCAGGTGCAGAGGCCGATCGAATGGCGGTTCCGGTTCCGATTCCGATCCAACGCTGGGATTGATGATTATCGACTTTGACCAGGCGGTCATTGTGGCAGAATTGCCCCCGGACCAGAGGCCGTTGTGGATACATAGCGAGCAGGTGCATCTGGCCGATTGGCTCTGGATGGAAGAGGGCGTCTGGGGCAGGGTCAAGGCAGCGACGTGAGCAACGCGCGCGATGAGAGCGAGGGCCGAGGCTGGGTCTGGGACCGGAGCTGAGCTGGGACCGATGCGAGCGGATCGGCAGACGACCGGGGTGTCGTCGGTCGGTCCTGGTACATGACGAACATGCAGAGTGCTCGCAACTTGCTTTGGCGTATACGCTCACCTCTCTGACCCTCGTCGCAGGTCAATGGAACCCGTCAAAGGTCACCTGTCAGTCGTAAACCTCAAGACTGTGATCCCCAAACTCATAGGCAAGCATGCTCGCCTACCCCGAAGCCGACCTCTCCTACTCTCGCAGGTCGCTCCACCTGGTACTGGTCGTCGGATGACGGGTGGGGGTGCATGGATCCTTCGGGCAAGATGGTCTGCAAGCCATGTGTCCAGGTGTATGTATGACCGGTGTATTTGTAGTAGTGGTCGTCGTCGTCGTCGTCGTTGTCGTCATTGTCATTGTCATGTCATTGCGGTAGTGGCTGTTGACAGACGTTTGGGCAGTCGTGTCCGTGACCGGGCTGACCGACTGACCTGATGGGCAGGGGCATGAGCTTTGGCTCGATGTCGATATGGTAGGACATGGGACGACCACCTTGACGTGGAGCAAATACACCGCCTTGCGGCCTGTGAGCTCCCCTCGCCCTCGCAACGCTGCATGTAGGTAATGAATGGGCTAGCTTTTCAAGGTGGTTTTACACTTGCAGATGTCAATGATCGGCAGGTCGACTAGCTCTGCGCCGAGTCAGCTTCGCTACCGGTGAATGATCTATCACGCGTCAAATGAATACAACAGCCATGTATGTAGCTCGGACGAAGATGCTGACGACGACGATGCGTGTGATGATGGCGAAGAGGACGTGCTGCATGTGACGCACCAGATATGAATGATGCATACCAAGTATGACACCAGTGGACCAAAACGCACACCCTTGCAGAGAGACTATCGACGGACGATGTTCAGACGGCCTTTGTGTCGGAATTGTGAGCAATCCTGATCTGTGCCACACTGCCACACTGCCACACTGCCACACTGCCACATCGCTCCAGTCATTACCCCTGACTGTCTCTGCGTGTTTCATAGTCTCAACTACGCTTTTCCTGCTCTCTGAGCAGTGTAGATGTCTTTATGCACTTCATATCATTCCCGACACTTTGGTGTCATTTGTGACAACGGCGACACTACCCCACCACCACCACCCCTCTTGCCGTCGCCACCTGGCACCTCGGCTAGCGCTGTCTCTCGAGCTTTACATCAGCTGTCTCTCGGCCATCCGGCTAGCTCCACTCATCCTCTCGACGACGGCTGTCGAGAAGATGATCCACCACTCCGGCGGCACTCTATCTCTCAACCGTCTTTCTACTCGTCACCGCCACCTCTCCTCCGTCGTCGCCTCCATCACTGCTCTCGCGGCTACCACCACCCCTCGCCACCCCAGCCCGCCTCGACGCTGCTTGGATGGATTGGCTGGATACTCGACAGTTCTCTCTCCGGAACCGATCACCCCTCCCACGCTCCCTCGGCTACCCCCATCACCACCTCTCTCTCTGGACTACCTCATGACCGCCTCTCTACCGTCGTCGCCGTCAACCCCCTGCCCCTCATCGGCTACCTCACCGCCGCCGTCACTGTCGCCGTCACCGTCACCGTCGCGTCAGCCAACACCCCTCCTTCGGCTGCCATCGTCGACACCCCCTCACCCACTCACCCACTCACCCACTCACCCACTCTCCACAGCCGTCGATCGTCACTGTCGCCGTCACCACCGCTGCCTCGGCTATCGACAGCACCTCATTCCCTCACCCCCTCCACCCCTCGGCCACCACCCTCTCCTGCACCATCATCAGCAACACCGCACAATGGGCAAGGACGCGGTGCTGGAGCACACTGCGTTGCTGGAGGTCTGGGGCTATCAGGAGCACAAGTGGGTGCACGGGACAAGGCCGGAATAAGAGGCCTGCCTGGTGTAGTGAGTCTCTGCTCGCCTCTACCCCGTCGCCCCCCTGCTCGCCGCCGTCGCCTGTCCCCGCTCGCAGGCTGACATCAGTCACGCCGACTCCCCATTCATCTATGAACGTTGCGCCGATAGACTCCAGCACTGCTCCCAGCTGCCGACTATAACCGCCGCCGGCACGTTAAAGACGAACCGCTGCTACGGCTTTGTCTGCCGGAAACTGCGCCACTGCAGTATCGGCAAGAGAGTTCAAGCGCACACAAGTCGTCATGGGGGTCCCACCCTTGTCATCGTTCCCACCCGTGCCTCCATGGGGAAGGAAGTCGGGGTGAGTCTCCACCGTTGCTTCGCTCACTCGAGCAGGGCTGACCGCAGCGACCCCCACTTTGTCTCCCCGCTAGTCGTGCAGACCGCCACCCCTGCCGACGACGACGGTGATGTCGAGGAGGAAGACGGCGACGTAGATAAGGGCGACGGCAGCGACGACGCATTCACCAACGACCCGTCCGCCCCCACTGCCGACACTGCCGCCCACGATGCCGCCCACGACGACGCGCCCCCGTCCGCCCAGCCAGACCCGATGACAAGCGCCCCTATCATCCGACGGCCGTCGGTCGGGCGGTCTAGCGTCGGGCCATCCGCGGGGCCATCCGTCCCCGGATCACCTGCTTGCCCTTGGGCCAAAGAGCGTCGATACCGACTTCCACGACAGGTCGTCTCCACAGCCGCATCCGTATCAACATCCGCCGCTTCTGGGCTCGCCTACCTGCCCCATCCACTCCTGATCTCGGACACCGACAAAGAAGGATCAGGCAGGACACGGTCAATGAGGGCGTCCTCGCTCACCTCAGGCGGGTTGTATGCGGATCAATCAGGTGTCAGCCGCCCAGTCTAAAGTCTGACCAGGCCTCTTAGTCTCCCTCTGACGCTGGCCACGTCAATGCGGCGCGTGGAACGCAAACCTGAATCGAATTCATGCACATGTTGGGATTCGAGAACCACCCGGAACGTGATTTTGTCACCTCTTGGATTGACCAAGCTGACCCGCAGAGCTCATTCGAGCAGTACAGTGTCTAGTGGACGAGCGAGGGCCTCTTGGCATTCGTGCGTTTGCGTCGCATCTACTGTACTCTACTGATCGGCGCTGACGATGCTGCAGCTCCGCACCGACTCCTTCAATGTACGTAGAATCTCCTATCCTCTCCATCTGCGCAGAGACCTCTAGCTGACAGACACTAGCTCCCTGGCGACGGGTTTCAAGACGAAGGTCTCGCGATCGACCAAGCGCTCGTCTCGCGCAGCGAGACCCTCCAAGGCTGTCTCGGCGCCATTCAGGGGTCTCCGGGCGGGGGCCTTCGGCATCAACGTCATCCTGAACGAGAGCAGGACGAAGAAGAGGAGGAGAGGGGGGAGGGGGAGAAAGGTCCCGACGTCAGTGTCTCGCTTTTGCCCTGCAACCGCTCTGTGTCGATTGCAATTGCACCGCTGACACCGCCTAGAAAACGATAAACCTGCCTACTGCAGCTACGAGCAGGCCAGCCTATGGACCGGACGATGGCGCATATGCCGCATACGCCCTTACGTATCTCATCAACCATGTCCAGCTGGTTGATTTGAGCAATGTCGTCCTCGACTTTGCGCGGCGTCACTCTGCCGTCGCAAGTCATCTGTCACCATCGTCTTGCGTCAGCCACCATCACCTCCAATAGCAGCAACCGGAGCTCAGATCGACGCTGCTGGGTCTCATCTGGCAGCTTGTCCGACAAGCTAGCGGCGCAGGGAGGTAGAGCGACGACAAGGGCAACAATGATCTTGAGTCAACGCCTTCAAGTACTCGATGTGGGCATGGAACCAAGCCGCCAAGCCTGCGTGGAAGTCGAAGGGAGTCCTCACCGACGCCTTGTCGCACGCCATGCACACCGCCACCGACCTCTTCCTGCGCAGCTTATTCACCCGCATCTCGACCCTCATCGATCTTGATCTCGACGCGCTCACCCACCTGCGCAAGCGGGTGTATCAGTGCGTCCGCGTCATGCTGTATGGCCGTCCTCAGGGGCATCTTCGCGGCTGTGGCGATGCGCGCCGAGGTCCAGTTGGAAGGACCGGCGCTAGTGATGCCCGGGCGCTCGCGTAAGTCTACGCTGGTAGCATTGCGACCAAGCTGATCACTCAGAGCAGCAAGTATGCGCGGCCGTGACGACCAAGATGACAGGTATGTCCTCCCGATTCATCTGCATCTGCGCAATGTTCGTTGACTTAAGCAGCGCCGACTCACACTCAAGCCTGCCCACCACTCCCTCCTCACATCGCTGGCCGGTCCATTAGCGATAGCGCCGGAGCAGCGCTCCTCGCGTTCGTCGGCACAGGCTGCATGTCGAGCGACCTCATCTCCTTTGGACCCTCATCCCGAGCCCCAGGCTTGATCATCTGATGATTGACTTGTTCATCCAGCACATCATTACATCCACTCATCACAGCATCCGATAGCCACGCATCGCAATCAGTGGACCCACTCGCTCTGTCACATACGCTGCAAACATCGGTACACCACGTGCGTCAAACCAGAGGCAAAACCGCTCTCGATAGGCTCTCCGCATGTCCGCCCACGTCGTTCCATGTCGAACAAGGAACGATTCAGGTAGCCGCACTCGCGAGCAGCTCAATTCCAGTGGCGAGGATGAGTTTGAGGTGGATGGAGAGATGAGTAGAATGGCATAGGATGGAGCAGCCACGCAGCCGCGCGTCGAGAGAGGACGCATGGTTTGGCGTCAGATTGAAGAAAGGTGGACGTGAGTGGTTACTTGCCTTCCCTTGGGCTCTCGTATCCTCTTCTTCATCCCGTCCCGTCCCGTGCCATGGCTACTGGCAAACGTTCAGCTCTACTAGGCCCAGCGCCTCCGACGTATTTCTCATGCGGCTCTGTTCGGCTCGAGGAGGGTGCGGAGAGGTCTTGACGCCGTTGATGACACAGTGACCCGCACCGCACTCTAGGCGGCCCGCCCAGTCCCGCGACAACAACGGATGGTACGCGTAAGGACGCGCGCCGTGCAGTGGTTGCATTGGGACCTGCCTAATGACCTCGCTGGACGGGCCATCCTCCACAGGCAGAGGAAGCTGGTCTGGCAAGAATGCAGCGTCTTCGATCGAGTTGCGGCCGATCTCGTCCTGAACGTGAGCATTTCTCGCCCACATCATAGTTTATAGAGCCACATAAACTTCATTTATCCTCAAGACGGTCGGGGAGCAGTTGGTAAAGCAATTGGTTGTTGGACTAAAACAGAATACAAGGTGTATAAGTCTATCCGTTTTGCTGGTTCGAGTGCGTCCGGAGGTCGGAGGTCGCCTTTTTGCTTTTTGGGCAGTGATTGGGCTCCTCCTCAGGGAGCATGCGCGTACTGTATTGCATTCGCAGGAGCTGCTTTGAGCGTTCGATCGACATACCCAAGACACTGTCACGCCTGGGCAGGCTCCTGTCGCCGATGCTGACAAAGCGTGTCCTAGCCCCGTTCGAGCGAAGTCCGGTTACAGCTTCACCAGTCCTTCACCTCGTGTTTCCGTGTTTCCACGTTTCCATCTGTGTGTGTGATGTTGTTTCTCTCATCTCGCCAGAGTCGACTGCCGCCTTGCAGAACCGAACCGAGCTGCCTCATACGGATGCACTCATGCCGCAGGCTGGAAAAGAGATAATTCCAAAGGTTACGCATAGATCGAGCGAGCGAGCGTCGGACTGGGGAAACTGCAGAAAGGCCAAAAAGGTCGACCCAATCGCATACCCCATCGCCCAGTGTCTCTCAGACCATGCGATATCCTCAGAGCTCATGAGACGCTCAGCAGATCATGCACAAGTGCATCATAGAAACCACTGAACGATTGGATTGACCGACCGTCACAGAGGCTCAGCCGACACAAACTGTAATCACACCAGGCGACGGAGTCTGTCGAGAATTGACAATGACCTTTGGCCATTCGCGCGGCTGAGATATGGATCAATCTCGCACCGATCAATAGAGTTTGCGGATTTCACCAGCCCTTGTCTGTTGAACAACAGGCCTCTCGGGACGCCAACTGATTGCGAGCAACCGCATCTACCTGTCGCATCTCTCGGACAACGGGAGAAAGTCTGGCGAGCTGCCGTGCACCGGCCATCTGACAGCGTTATATATATATGTATAGATACAGCTCCAGGAGAACGATTGTCAACATGCTCATTCTGTAACAGCCGCCCCCCCCCCCCCCCCGGGGCGCGCGCGGCCGCCGTTCACGTAATCCCTCTACGTTTTAAAGGCGAGTGCTCTGCTCTGCTTCTTCTCCTTGTTCTTGTCATTGCTCGGATTGTGCTGTGCTCGCTCGCTTGTGCCCTCGCTCGGCATGGCTGAAACCCATCGATACTCGCCTCCTCGCCCGAGCAGCCACATTGTTACCTACCGAGCGCTTCTCGCTTCTTCCCCCTTCAAGGCCGACCTCGTCCTGGCCCCTTCGACCACCCCCACCGGGTGCAGCGGACCGACTGGAGCTTTCAGACACGCAGACTGCGCCACGGCATATTTCCCGCCTCGCCTGGAGAGGGCCCAAACGACCCTCATCCCGTCTCCGTCCCCGTTCCCCCCGAGCTACCGATCAACGACTCGCTCGTGGCCCTGCTCGGCAACCTGATCCCGCCCTATCGCAAAGAAATTCCAAGTACTGGCCGGGCCGCGATGAAGTTTGGTCTCAGCGAGAATCTCGGCAGGTCGCTCAGGGATCTGTGCGTGTTGGGTGGCCCGACGTATGGGCACATCGACCTCGTCGCAAAGGAAAGAGCTTGGCGGCACCCACCGCCTGACGGCGACGGCTCCTCGTCGACACTGGCGAGCGACCGAGGCCCCGATCAGCAATTGAGCGCGCCCGACGCCGCCAAGCACTCGTCCCGCCCTTTGGGATCGACTGCCAAACATTCCGTCTCGGTCGCTGGCGCCTACAACTCGTTTGGCAGCTTTCTGCCCGACAACTTCGGCATCGTCGTGTCATCTCCGGCCCCCACGCCGTCCTACTCTGGCACAGCCTCGGCCTCGCTCCCCGTCTTGGACATCACGGGGCTGCCTGACCCTCAGCCAGCGGCCTCCCGTTTGTCGAGGCCTCGAGACCTGTCCGACCACCCGGTGCAGGACCTTGGACACGTTGCCACGGACCCGCTACGTCATTCGACCCCTCCCAATGGCACCGCGCCTGCGCCCGCACCTTTTCCAAACACGCCAGACGGCGAAACAACATCGCGGAGCACGAAGCGCAATGCGTCCATGGGTCCTGAGGCTAATTCGGGCTTGTCCAAGAGGACCAAGGAGCTGATTAGCGCAAGGAGCATGGGCGAGACGATGCCGGCTTGTGGGCGAGCATGACACGCCAGCGGGTGAGTCGCCCTCCCTTTGGCATAGGGATCGGGGCTCCTTATGCTGACACTCGTAGGCGTGGCCAAGGCTCTCATCTACCTCGCAAAGGCTTTTGCTCTCTGCGGCTGCTGGATTCTGCTCGTATTCATTGCCAATCGCTTCTCCCGTCTTATCATGCTTTCCGAGCACGTCGTTGCGATCGAGGTCGACGATCCGGCTCTCCACGGGACTGCCGTGAGCATGGGCAAGGTGAGAGAGCGTCTCGCCCCCACCCCATGGCCCGTCTGATGCTGCAGGAATTCATCGACGCCATTCGATACGACCACCTCGCCCACGTGTTTTTCCCCAAGGACAGTGTGCTTGTCAGCGAAGCATCATGCACAGTCTATTGGGAGGCGTTGAGGCAGGCCGCCACGCTCATCCAGGGCATGCCAGTCGCCCAGCCCCTGCGGCGCTTGGTGCACCCCACGGAACTCGTGAGCACGATGGCGGCAGTTCCAGAGTGGCAGGAGCTCCTCTCCATCGCGCGAGCGACGTGCCGAGACCTGGACGAGGACCTAGGAGCTCATTCCACGCAGTCGCCGTCCTCTGCCGCGAACAAGAAGAAGGAGCTGCCGCAAGCGAACCCGGTGACAGTCGAATCGGATTCGGATCTACCGTGCTGCAAAGGGCAAGCGGTGCCAAAACGCAAAAGGTGCTCCAGCGCGCGATCGATAGACGCCCGCCTCAGGCTGGGACAGCCACACCAAGCGTTGCCGGGCAGGAAACCGAACCGACGGGCGAGATGCTGGGTCGCCCGGGCGCAGGCCCCGTCAGCGGAGAGGACGGGCCAGGTGACGAAGTGCGCCAAGCGATGTCGAGGTCGACCAACGAGGCGGCGGGCACAGAGGGGGATGGCTTGGGGGACGCCAAGCAGATCGAGGAACGGGAGGGACGCCGTCAGCAGGAAGCCAAGCTGAATGGGCTGGTCGACTCGTGTTCAGCAGTCGCAGCCCTCACGTGGCAAGAGCGGGACGACGAGCCCGGCGGGAGTGGGACAGCTACCGATGGCCTTGGCGAGGCCGGCAGCTCCTCTGCCCCTTGCGGTGGTGGTCTTAGTGGCGATAGCACTAGCGTGAAGGGTGTTAGCGCCCACGACGCTGCTGGGCAGGAGCCCCGAGGGAAAAACAAGACGCTAAAAGGGAATGCACGCTTATCCTACGGCCGTGAGGCAGTCACGCACGCACAGACGACCTCAGGCTGATTCACAGATCACATGCCTTCGAGCTCCTCTGGCTCATCGTCGCCGGCCTCGGGTGGGGCGCCATCTTTCTCTGACATGGAATCGCCTGACGAGTTTGCCGAGGCGCATGCGGCGGGACTCCGGGCCGAGTGGGCCGCGACGGCCGCCGGGGTCACCGAGATGCAGCTGGCGGGGTACAGCGTCGTGTTTGTCTCGAGCGGCAGTGTAGATAGGCTGGTACAGTGTGGCGTGCCACGATTGTGAGTAGTCGCGAACGGGCGGCGAGCATCTCACATGGGTGGTCGACCTCACCCTGTTCCGCTGCTGCCAGGCCAAAGACGATGGTCCGCATGTATCTGCCTCTGTGCAAGAACCCAAGCTTGTCGGGGATGCCGCTGACCCTACCGGCCGCCGATCTGGTCGGTCGACGTCCAGCTTCCGCAGTTCCCTCAGTAACTACTACAGGAGGTCATGTTGCATTACGAGCCAGAGATTAGCCTTATCAGTAGTGACTCACGTCGAGAGAGGTGATCAGCAGCGTGGAACAGCTCGAATGCTGCACATCAGCTGACTGGCCTACATAGAGCGAGCTGCGGTCAAGCACCAGTCACGGGCTTGTCGTCCCAGCCTGTCAATCTCGTCACGTCTGTCTGTCTGAACCTAGAACTACCGAGTAGACGTACTCTGCGACTTTGGCTCTGTTGAACAAAGCAATCGTCGTGCCGTGATTGATGAGGACTCTATTGTACCTGCGTCGACAGACCCGAGGCCCGGCTCCATCACCTGATAGCGACACAGCGAACGGGATCGTCGGCTTCGACGTCGACGTCCAACATGCCCTCATCCGTTGGTGCGGGCTGTAACGACGTGGGCGTTGTTTGATGCTGCCTGTGTTGTGGCGGTGACATCAGCGCGGCATTGACGGGCGGGTCTTGGCTTGAGTGTCGGACAGAACAGGCCGTTGAGCTGGCACGCGCCAGATATACGACGTTCGATGCCCACCTCGACGTCCATGGCGCCAATCCTCCCAGTCGAGGTCATTATGAAGCTCCAACGCACCCTCGTGACAGGCCTTAGCACAGAGACAGTGAGGTGTCGTGACAGGACACCTGCCTCTGGTAATCCATGACGTGATGCAGCTCTGAATGGCACCTTGCTTCTTGCACCAATGCCTTTTTTGGTGTTCTGATACCAACCATCTTCTGATACCTATACCAGTACCTGGCTATCCCAGACACTTCCAGAGGGGACCAGTGGACTGATGAGCAGCAGGCAAGCTGGAGAAGAAATCCCGCGTTACTCACCCCTTGCAAATGTCGAGCTTGATTACGTAACGCCAGTTCGAGGGAGTTCTTGTGTTTCACCTGTGTTCGTTATCTTTTCTCTACCATCATCATGTCATCGCCGCCATCACCACCAGCGCTCACCTTGTGGGATCCGGTCCATAATGATTCATCACTGGAATGGTATCGCTACACCTGCCTCCCGCTTTCTTTCGGCCGGATCAATACGCTCGATCAAGCTTTGACGATGCATGTCATGCCGCCGCTCCATCCGCGTCGGGCGGCTTTGAACCTACAGCAGATTGCTCTCACAGATGACAAGAAGCTTGGCCAAGCGCTATCAGATGAGGGGCTGGTCCTTGTGCCGAACGACGCCGACGCATCCCCCGCTCGGATGGAAGCCTCGGTAGGAGAACGAGAGCCAAAGAGACAAAAGAGAGACGCGTCGTCTCAGCGGAGCGCCGAGAAGTTGATCAGATCCGTCGCGGCGGGGCATGGGGATGGTCATGATCATGCGTACAGATCGCCCGCATCGCATACGAACTGGCCCACGACGAGCTCTGCGAGGGATTGGTGGGGTGCGTTCCGGGACAAGTCGGGGTGGGATAGTATTCGGTGAGCTCTTGTTCCTTCTCTGGACGGCAGCAAGATAGTGAAGCAGCACGTGGGACCACGCCGACGATACAGGCTCCAATTCAGCTCGGACCGAACCAACCTGCGCGTCTCAGCCTTGCAAGAAAAGCTGGTCCCTCCAGAGCAGCTGGCTGCCGACCCCAACGCTGTCGCCGACCAAGGAGCTTTCGCGCGCGGATGGTTCGAGATGCTGCGGTACCAATGCCATGCGCGTATCGGATGGTCCTCATCTATGCTCGAGTACCTCGGCTCCTTGGGGCGGGACGCTCCTAAGGGTTCGCCCGCTCGGGCGGCGTACTCGCAACACTATCAGACTTACGCGGACACGGCGTACATCAGCGATGCCGGTGCAGCAGGAGGACCCTGCCCATTCACATGGGAGTCGATGAACTTTGACGAGATCCCCCTCCAGACCGACTGGTACAACAACATCTGCCGCTCGGCCAACATAGCTCTGGCGGGGAGCGGGAGTCAAAGTCTGTGGGTGGGATTGAGGCCACTGGAAGAGCGGCCCAGGTGGGCGTGGGCGGTGGGGGTCAATACGGGGACTACGGATTTTGCGGCGTATGAGCCGGCGACCGAGGGAGCGGGGATACCAGCGGGAGAAGAAGCGACAGCGAGAGAGACTCTCTCAGCCGGCGCTCAGATAACGATCCCAGCGACCGCGCCTACCTCTTCCTCCCCTTCTGTCCCCACGTCGACTCCTACCTCGGACGAAATGGCTCCTCCCGCCCTCCCCGTCCCATCCCCAAGATCTGCCCCAGCCCCAGACTCAGCCACCGGCGGCACAACAGACGACCAGGACGAGGTCAAACCACGCCGCACGACCTCCCTCATCGTATACAAGCCCTTCCTCACCTTGCGCGACTTGCTCGTCTTTCTCTTCATGCTGGTCAAATACAACAATACGCTCAGTCTGTCTATTTGGGCCCCGGGGGCTGCGTCCGCGTTCCATGAGGAAGGGGATTGTGTCCGGGGTCTCAATGCGTTGAAGTGGTATTTGCATCAGGTGGGTACGCGCCAGCGAGCGCACCTTGCTTCTCCCCCTCCCTCCCGCCTCGCTTCGCTGCGGAGAAAGGCTGAGACGCAGGTCCTCCAGCAGATGCACAAGAACAACACACGGCACGCCATGCTGGCAACCCACGAAGCCGCCATCGCCCTCACCCTCTTCTCATCCCACATCGAAATCTCCAACCTCATCCTACGCGACCCCGCGCCGGCGCGCCGGGAGGCCATCATCGCGCAGTATGGGGACCTCATCCTCAGAGAGGTGTGGCCTAGTTCTCCGGAGGGATCCAGCCAAGACCGGCCGGGTCCGCTCCGGTACGAGCGTATATGGGATATCGTCCTTCCCCAGGCGGACAAGATGGGGGGGATGTTGCAAAATGTGCTGGCGATGATGCTGCATGCTGGTGCGGGGCCAGGGGAGGGGCATGGGATTCGGTGGATTGGCGAGCCCCTGGCGGTCAAGCAGGCTCCTAGGGGCACGGCGACCGCGACGGCGACCGGGAATGGGAGTGGGACTGGGACTGGGATTGCCAGTGGAAGCGCGAGTGGGGAGCGGCAGCAGCAGCAGCAGAATTGCGTCACCGGCAATCGAGACTCGGCCGAGGGCTACCGCGCAGCGCTCGAACATATCCTCAAGGCCCGCCTTGCACCCTCGGTCGATACTCGGTACCCGCTGTCATTCTTCACCCCGCACCTCGAGTGTGACGACTATGCTGGTGGCTTCCGAGGCCGAGGCGGAGCGGGAGCGCTGGCAGAGAAGCTGCGCAAACTCGGCTCCGGTGGGGCGTGGCGGCTGGTCTCTCCGATTCCATCTCCTTCTCCTTCTCGCTCGACCGCATCCGCTCCAATCTCTGCGTCTCTTCCTGTGGGCCCACCCTCCGACTATAGTACCGAAGCGGGAGCGACAGGGGCAGTGGCAGGAACAGGTACAGGACGAGTTGTCGGACCGCCGACCGGTCCCCTCGCGACTCGCCCGGGAAGAGTCTGCAAGTCCAACGAGTCGGACGTCACCAGCACCACCAACACCATTACTGCCACTGGGCGCACCCGGGGTGCGACAACGGTCGTCGACTATGACGCCGATCCCTACTCGTCGACTGAATATGCAAACGAGATCATCTCATCGGTCTTGGGGGTGGAGGCAGCAGAGCAACTGCCGCCGGTCACGCAATTCTTCCCCCAGCAGCAGCAGCAGCGCGTCACCAATACTCCTCTCTATCTCGCCAGGGCTGCCCCACCCACACCCAACGTCGCGGCAACGGCACGCGAGCCGACGGTGCCGGTGCTGGGCAATATGAAGATTGAGCCGACCGAGCTGCTAGGCGCTGGCAGACTGTACACGACGTACCGCGGCAACGTGTGGTTTCCCCGGACGACGCGGCCGCTGTGGGTAGTGATCAAGCTGTGCGATCTGGCGTCGTTCCCCTTGTCTCTCGGGAGGGGGGACGGGCATAAGGATGATGACCAAGAGGCCGGCTATACCCGCGCCCAGGCCCGCGCGCATATCGTCCACGAAGCGAGTATCCTCCAGGGCCCATTGGCGAGAGAACAGGGCAAGAGCGTGCCGTGGTTTCACGGCCTTTGGGTGCTTGCTTCTCCTTCTCCTTCTCCTTCTTCTTCTTGCACCACTACGGCGACTACTTCTCCCTCGACGGCGACTCGGCCTTTTCCCAGTACTACGACCGCCGCCGCTGACGCCCTCGACGATGGGCTCGTGATGATGATCCAAGAATATGCCGGATGGCCCGTGGGCGAGTACGACGATCGCCCCTTGCCAATGAAGTATCGGTGGGTCCTTGTCTTGTCTGCAAGCCGGGAAAGAGCTAACCCGCGTGTCATAGAGAGCCCGCCCTCCGCTCGCTTGACGCCATACACGCTTGTGGTGTCGTCCATGGGGATATCCGCGCGCGCCACCTCCTCTGTCATCCGGAGAAGCCCGAAATGATGTGGTGTGATCTAGAGGCAGCGACTACTGGCACTTTGGTTGCGGGCGCAGGCGCAGGCCTGGAGGATGTGGACAGTGGTACCGAGGCGGGGACGAATGTGGGCGACCACGGTGCAGCAGCGGACAAGGACAAGGAAAACGACATGTACAAACGTGAGCGGGACCATGTGCTATGGTTGTTCCGCAAGGACCGGGGGGGGGGGGGCAGACTATAGCATGATATGACGAGCGATGACTAGGGGGGAAGGGCGAGGGCTTAGGGACTCATGCCCTGCTCCGTCTGTAGATACATGCATTCGATAGCCATATCCGACGAGCTCCCCGTCTCTCTCGTGGAGACGTCCCCCTTCTCGCGGATCCCTACTCGTACAACTCGCAGCCGTCGTGCGGCGCCAACCTAATCGAGCAAGCACCCAGCCGATCCGCTCGGCGCTCGGCGCACATCGCTGGGCTCCCCCCACCCTCGGCGCTCCCAACGTCACGTCGAGCAGCCAATGATGCTGGAGGGTAGCGAGGCAGTATGAGCTACAGAACCGAGCCCGAGCCGGAGCCAAGGTGGGGCCAGGGGAACCATATCGCCAGACTGAGGTTGAGGCGACGATAACCCCTGAACGCCCACGTCCACATCCATATCCACTCGCCGCCGCCGAGAAGAGCGGTGGAGTCACCCCAACGTCGAATGCCGAGAGCCGGTGGAGAGGTGCCATACGATGTCCCATCCCATTCCGCATCAGGACGAGCGCGAGCCAAAGCCAGAGAGAGAATTACACTCGCCAGGATGGCTGATCACACTACAGAGGTGTGTACAGTAGGGGTGGTGGCGTCTGTTACCATATTGGGGACGGCTGTTGTGGTAGTGGTATGGTAGGCGCGGGGTGGTAGCGGGTGCTGCGGTCGTCGTCGTCCTTGAGAGGGAGGTGCCGCACTACCTTCGGAAATGAGGAGCAGCTTGAAGTGCGCTGATGACATCGACCGACACCTACACCATGCCTTCTTCTCCCCCTCAGCCCGGAAGGTCCACGTTCCACGGTCCACTATCCAAGATTGTCACGACGAAGCCGGCCGGGACCTACCGTTCGGACACGAGTAGTTGGGACATACATGATTACTCTCGGGCCGAGCATCGGGGGTTGGGACAGCTCTCGTGAAGGACATGACATGACAGGACAGGACAGGGCTGTTTTGCGGTATATCCTGAGCAGAGAGAGCATACTATGGTGTGGGGTAGGGTGGGACCACACCATCGACTCAGCGCTCCAACTGGCTGAGTCTTGGAGCTGGTGCACGAGTCAGACACAGAAACATGCAAGGTATGATGCACCACCTACCAGTGCGTCCCCTCTGCCGGAGCGGAGCACTTTGCAGTTCCTTGACCACGGTAGGAGAGCGACGCGGCGGCGCGACGACCCAAGACCCAGGCCCAAGATTCGGGATGCCTCGAACGAATAGAAGTCGTACCCCAAGTGGGAATCTGCAGAACGAGGTATATGGTATGTGGTGGAACGGCATAGTCCCAATAGGTCCGGAATTGCGCGTCAGCCCCGCGGACACGGGAAGAGAAGAGACAGCCTCACTTTTCCTCATCGCCGCACTGTGCGCATCGGCACGGTCAAGTGTCGCGGTGAAGAGCTGCAGCACGAACGCCCGTTCACGCGCTTTCTCCTCCTCCCACGCCTGATTGGTCTCCGTCTTTCCCCCCGGGGGGGCCACCACCCTTCGTCCGTGTCGTCATCAGCCCGACCCTCCCAAGACCCCCCCTTCCGGTGGCACCACATCAACTTGTCTTTCTCCGGATGACATAGGAGGTGTCGTGCGCGGATATCGCCGTGGAGGATTCGGCGGGTGTGAATGCGGTCGAGGAAGGTGAGGGGAGTGTCACTGTGGGGTAGCCGCGAGCGATCGCGCGCGCGAGCGAGAACAACGCAGCAGGTGCGGTGGGTAAGGGGGTGGGAAAACCCACCGGCACTCTTCTGGCAGCGCATCATCATCAAACTTGCCCACACCCCAGCCCCCAAACTCCTGCACGAGCATCATCACTGCCGTGCCACGGAGCGCTGCCTCGGAGGCGCTCACTCGGATAGGATTGTCCCCGGTACTGGTGGGCATAGTTCTGGTTCTGATGCCCCCTGAACCGCGAACCGTGGAACTTTAGTCCGACCTCCCTAATTCCTTTTCTCGCGCGCCAGTGAGGAGGTCGACGTCGCGCCCGATGTGCTCCCTGGCTTCTCTGCTCCCCACCACCAGGGCGGGGCAGGAGACCTTTACAGAGTGATGAAGCTCAGCGGGTAATTTGTGTCGTGGCTTGTGTGTGGTGGTGTCCCTCGGATGCGTGCCTCCGATGGTGAGCCGGTACTGATCAGCGGGGATTGTGGATCGGTCGAGCTCTTTCCGGGTGGCGGCCGGTTGGGGCAAGCCCGCGGGCGGCTTTGGGAGCTCGTCGTCGTCCTCCGGCTTGGTGTTATTGCTCGTGTGTGGCTGGAAGCTGCCGAGAGGGTCGTCAATCCATTCAACACCTCCCCAGGCGGCACGTCATGCCCAAGAGTCCATGACGCATGCGAGCAAAAGGATCTCCTCCCACATTCCCTCGAGCTGGTCCATCTCATCTGGGGCGGGTGGGTAGGCCAGACGGCTCAGCTCGAATGACCGTGTGACCCCGTCATGCTTCATACGCGATACGCGGCGACGTCGTGGGGTGCGCAGGATGAGGCCGGTCACTTGGACGTGGTCGAGGTCGAGGTACATGTGGATGTTGGCTTCGTGCGATTTGAGGAGTGCGTGGTGGGTTGGGTTCTTGTGCATTTGTTGGAGACTGCGAGCGGCAGCGAGCAGGGAGAGAGGAGAGTGTAAGCGAGCACGGAGAGAAGAGAGAGTGCGGTAGAGAAAGACAACGCACCTGGCAGATACCACTTCATCGCGGCCGAACTGGTACGCCTCTTCGCCCCGGAACTCGCGGCCTCATTGACCTCCTCGACGAAACGAGGCGTCCCAGCGCAAGCGCACTGAAAGATGCTCTGGCACATTTCTCCCTGATACCTCTCAAGAGAGACGACGAAGACGAGGATGTCGCGCACTGTCAGCCAGGCTTTGTATCTGATCAGGGCTGCGGCGCGGTATCGCCTCTTGCCTTCGGTCTCGGTCATGGATGTAGCTGCCTGCGCATCGGACGGAGTCGCTGCTGCCCAAGGCCTTGGCAGGCCTTGCTCGGCCGGCGCCGGAGCCTCGCGCACGGGCGAATACGCAGCAAAACCCGTCGTACCCCCCTTGACTCCCAGGGGGAACGATCAGTGACACTTCTCCTCCCTCTCGTCGTCGACCCACAAGCCCCAGTCGCGCGGTTCGCAGCTCGACAGATGTGTCCCCGAAAGTCGTTTTGGAGCGATATCTCGTCAAAGTTCATCTCGCACCTGCACCAGCGCAGGTCCCCTCGGTCGTCAGTGTACGCGGGCGAGTCGTACCTCCAGTAGTCATCCCCATAGCTCTGGACGATCCTGCTCTCGCTCGGGGGAGCGTGAGAGAATTTGAGGGAGGGGCGTCCTCCTCCCACAATAGCAATAAAAGAAGAAGTCTGGCCGCTAGTCCGACTGCTCTTCAGAGCAAATGGCGAGCATGTCGAGCATGTCGAGCCACCCCTCCCCAAAGCTGTGTTGTTCATGGTGACACGGAAGTCGGAGATGCCGGCTTTGAGGCCGCTGGGACGCAGGCTGTCGGTGTGGAGGACGGATGTGGGTGTTGGCCCGTCGGCCGGCCTGTCCGGCCGAAGGTCTGGGGGTACACCTAAGGGCAGGAGGCGAGGGGCGGACCATACACCTGGGTCGGAACCATGCACCCATGGGTCTACGATGAGCATGAGAGATGCCACAGTGGACGGCCGAGGAGAAAGTTGGAGCCAGCGCAGAGAAGGAGGTGATGATCCTGCTGGACAAGAAGAACCCACTTGATCTCAGCCCGACTTTGCCCTGAAGCGCGCCAAACACTCCCACTCCCTCGCTGGCCAGCTGGCCCCGTGCTCGGCCGACTGGTATCTGCCGCCGGCGACTGGTCGGCAGAACAGGTTAGTCTGGTGGCGCTCTTCTCCCGTTCCCGTGCACTCCGTCGCCGTCGTCCTCAGCTTGTGGCTAATCTCGGGCGTGGTAACGGAGGAGTGGGGGGAGGGGTGCAGCGTTGCCTTCTCGGCGTGTCTGGCGGTAGCGCCTGCCCCCGCACCGGCACTGCCCGAACAGCGCAAAATCCGTGAGCAAGGGAAGAGAGAGGCTGGACTTCATCGTCATCTAGACAAGGGGCAGGGAGCCCACCGCGCCCAAACCCCGTGTTGCATCACACGGAGGAACTCATAGCGCAGTATCCACCAGCCCCCAGGTGGACGATGATATCCGCACCGAGTACGACCGGGACAAGCTGCTCCCGGCGCTGCCAGTATTCGGCCCGCCGGCGACTGATGAAGAAGGAAAAGAAGAGAAGAGGGTTTGTCGCTGCTTTCCTATCCGGCAACGTATCATTGTATCGTCTTCGGCTGATCATAGTCGAGTAATTGAGTCTCCGAGAGACCAGTGCCGATCTCGTTCCGGGTCGCAATCGCAATTGCAATCTCTCCCCGTCCCATCCCATGTCCCGCGGGACGTCTATGTCTTCGTCGCTGTCCTCGTGGCAATCGCTATCGCAATTCCGATCCCAGCCGCTGTTCCGCCCCAATGGTTGTATCCCTGAGATCACGACCCGGACCTCCCCAACCACACCGCCTCCCCGGCCTCCCGTGCGAATGGGGGAGCGGCTCCCGGGGTGGGGGCCGGAGGGACAGTGCAAAAGCCAACGTGGGCCGCATCGCCCGCCGCAAAAGCAACGCTAGTTCAGAGTAGTGGCATCTCGCATCTCGCCTAGTGTATCTAGTCCCAAGCTGTCCAAGGTCCAAGGTCCTCGGGACTCGCTCCGTGCCACTCTCGAGCAATCTTGACCCATTCTGCTCCAATGTCGAGCTCGTCGATGCTTGCGTCGTGCAGCGCCGGCGAGTCATCGTCATCGGTATCGGTGTCCTCCGGCGCGGCGGGCGAGGATGGGTCGGTTTCGCCTTATGCTTCGAACGCGGCGAAGAAGCTGTCTATGATGGAGATGGCGTGATGGTCGGCGACTGGGGTGGTTGGCTCGTCGTCGGTAGTGGAGGAAGAAGGAGACGGAGACGGCGAGGAGGATGCCAAATTGGGGTTCGTACCGCTCCCCTTATTCGCCCTGTTGTTCACGTCCACGTCCACGTCCACGTCAACGCTTCCCTCGTCAACCTCACCGCGGGGACGGGTGGCCCACGCACGCGCGCGCTTTGACGGGGAAGGCCGAGCGTCGTGGTCGGCACCGGCTTGCGACGCGGCGGCAGCAACCTGGTCCGCTCCAGCATCGCTATTACCACACACCTCGTAGTTTACGTACTCGTGGAAATCGACCTCGACCACGTCGGCGACGGCACCGGCAGAGTTCATGTCCTCTTGCAGGCGAGGCCGTTTGCCAAGTGTGGACACGCCGTGATCGAGATCTGGATGGAAGGCGGCGGCGAGGACTGTACTGTAGTCAGCGTCGTATCGCACGAAAATTGGGGTTGAGCAGAGGCGATGAGGAGAAGGAGCTCACCTGGAATCTGCATCGGTATGTGCAATCTCTTCTCTTTCCCCTTCCCTTGGCCAGCACTCGCGAACACCACCTTCGCCAGCTTAGCGGGGTCCCCTGTCGCTGCTGCGAACGTAGCGAGCTCTACCGGCTCGAAAGTAGCGGGCGATGCCGCGGGTGCATCCACCACAATCGCCCTTGGCGCAGTCGTACCCGCCATTGTGCCCGTCCCGGGACCGGCACCTGCTGCTGGCAGGGAGGCTTCACCCTGCGCCACGGCGACCATCTCCTTCGCCTTCTTCCCGGGCCTTCAATGAGCGAGTGACAATGTTCCTACACCCCGTCTCTTTCTCCCACATCACCGCGCCCGGGGCGTATCGCACCGCCTCTTCCGTACCGGACGCCAGCCGAGGTGTGGCCAAATGCACAATGACGTGTCTCACACGTGTGCTGGGCACTTTGCCGCCCTTCTTGTTGTTGCCTCTTGACTGGCTTGCTCATCAATACTCGCAATGACCCTCAGCTTCAAAAGCCGCCCCGTCCCCCCAGCCTCAGCTTCCACGCTCGATGACCTACTAAGCGTCATCCCCTTCTTTCCACCCGGTGTGACCTACCCGCCTGACGCCCCTCTCGACACGCTGCTTCAGTATCTACCTGTTGCTTCTCCGGCCGGGGGCGATACCAACAGCAACAACACGGCACAAGAGGTCCAGAGGAGTGTAGGGGAGGTCAGGAGGTTGTACACTCTGGAGCCTTGCACGCGGAAGCGCTGTAGGAGTACAGCCGGATCAACGCAGGGTTCCTGCACGCACCAGGAGCCACTACATTCGCGGATCCCTCGTCCGCTGGTTGCGGCAGCGGCGTGCAGTGGGGAGTGGAGGGTGAAGGATGAGGAGGAGCAGGTGGGGGTGGTTGTCTGGTCTTGGTCTTCGACTCTGCCTTCTCTGGACCCTACTGCTACCGCTACCAGCACAACAAAGGACGCGGTACACCGGAATGGGGAAAGGGACACGAGCCACGCTGTCCCCATCGACCCTGGGGCCGGCGCCGCCGCCGGGGAGGAGTGGTACGCTGCCCGTCTGATCTTCCGCAGATCAAACTACTCGCCCCGACTCGTCTCGCACGCCCGGCTGGATCCGGATGAGGTCACGGGGCTTGGACTGCGTCCCAGAGAAGAGCTGGACAAGTCCCCGAATGACACGGAGAAGGAGATGGTGAAGGGGGTGAAGCGGCCCGGCGAGGACGGACGTGAAGATGGGGGAAATGGTGAGCAATACTGCTGAGGTCCGCTTGCAACCGCAGCACGGGCTAATATTCAGTGGCGAGGGTATCCCTCGGGACGCTGCAAGCGCGGAGCGAGTGTGCGGACGAGAGCTTGTGCGCAGAGCGTGCGATGAACGCGGAATTGCGGGTCCGGGTGCGGGATCTCGAGCGGGAGAGGGACGAGGCGGTAGAAGCGCATCGGAATGTCGCGGAGGACCTCAAGGCGTCGCGATTGGAGGCGGCCAGACATGCGAAGCAAGTGGGCATGTGGCAGATGTATATGAGGAGTCTCGAGGAGCAGCTAGCCAAGCTGCAGGCTGAGGTGGAGCAGGATAGGAAGTGTGCTGATGATGAGCGGGGTTAGTCAAAGTCAAAGTCATGAGACTCGGCTCTACATGCATGCATACAAGTCCTCGTGTATGCACTTGCGCTTCCTGGGTGACGGCGACGTCGTGTTCGGGCAAAGCAGAGTGTACGCCTAATCGCGGGGGCACCCACCCGCGGCTCTCCCCTTTCACAGCGGCGCTCCCACTCATCATGTACATCCATCTCTCAATACACCCGACACGACTCCTACCCAGCCACATGTTGTTACAACTAATCATTGCCACGAGAGAGAGCCGGCGACTACGGATTCGGTTCCGGGTCAGCCGCCGCACCAGGTCGGAGAGCTTGCTTGGGTCAAGCCTGTGCAGGGTTGACAGGCGGTGCAGGTCGGGGTGCCACGCTGGAGTCAGCTCAGCTTCTGCTCTTCACCTTCACGCCCCATGGCGAAAGAGCAGGCCCGCGCGACTCCATCGACCAGAGGAAGAGGAAAGAGGGGAGCCCACTCACCCGCGGAATGATCCCCGTAATCGGCATCGGCGTCTGGAGCACTCCGGGCTACTCACCGAGGTAGAGGCTGCGGTGCGTCCATAGGATCTGCCTGTTAGTCTGGCGGCAGCGCCACAACACTCCCAGACTCCCCACTCCACCAAACGTTCTCACTCGTAGGGGGAATGAACCACAGGAGACAGAAGCGTCACTTACAGTCTGCAACGACACCAGCGCAATGGCGACGGTGCAATATACTCGGCTCCATCGGTCCCGACCGTATTGCGGGACGGGCGCGAGCAGACGATCGTGACGCTCCTCGGGACGATAGAGATGATGACCAGTACGCCCATCGGTTGTTTGATGGTGGACGAAGGAGGTGGGGAAGAGATCATCCCGCCGATAATGTTGGCTTGGGCTCGGTCGTGGGCTGGGCGTCAGCACACCCTCGGTGCTTGAGACCGCGACGCGAGGAGGGGAGGAGGATCCACCTCTGATGCCTGCTCCCAACGCTCCGTGCGCATGTCGTCGTGTTTCCTACTCCACAGGGTCCAGCGGCTGGACAGGATATTCCTCCTGATGGATGGATCGACCAGGGCCCGGGGGTGGTTGTCGATCGTCGTGGTCGGTATGGGAGGTGATGGTACAGGCTGTGCGGTGCGACCGGCCGTGGCTTTGCACGTTACCTTGGCGCTGAGTGTAGCAGTGCTCGAAGAGGTCGTGGCCTTGGTAACGGCTATGTTCCCGGCCCGACTCGAGGTCGTAATGGCTTTGGCGGTGGGCTTGACTCGGCTGGAGAGGTTACAGCCTTGCTCGCGGTCTCGATACAAGCAGAGAGGGACTCGCGATGAAAAAATGGTAGCGGTGCGGTATCGGTCGAAGCAGCAGTCGATGACAATGGTATCGCCGGGCCAGGAGCACGAGAAAGGAGAGCAGGAGAAGATGACGCTAAGCTCTTCGTTCAGCCCGAGTCTGTCACTGTCGCGTGTCTTGGGACCTCATCCGAGGCCTCTCCACTGCTCCTGCAGGGACTTGCCCTTGAAGATCACGAGCCCCTGCAGCACCCCATCCGCTCCTCTCGCCACCCGTTTGTTCATGCACTTTGTATCTTTTTTGGCTGCCACGCAACCTTCTGACAGCGACGACAACGGTGACGGTGCCGCGGACGACCTCGACTTTGAAGCTGCTGCAATGCGGAGTCGCACGGATCGACTGTTCGACGTGCAGCTGAAACTGCGCTGCGATACCATCTTGTACCCCTTGACACCGACCGACATGGACGCGACGATTCTGCCCTTACAGGTTCAGCAACAGCAACAACAGTGCAGTGCCCAGTCGACGTCCCAATCCCTATCCCATTTCCATTTCAATCTCACGGGTCGCCCAGCTCTGGCTCGCGCAGCCCTTCTCTGACCGGACCGCCTACACCCGTCTCTCCTCTCGGACAGGTCTTTCCACTCGACAGCACAAGTGCGGCTACGATCACAACTCGTCCGGATGGGATCAAAGTGTCATCGCCATCTCCCCTGCAAAAAAACGTCGTGTCGAGGGTGTGAGCTGGGCGCGCCGACCACGACGTTGCTTTGCTTGATTGAACTATTAATGTTACTGTATATATTGTATATATGAATATCATGGTCGCTAGCTACTTAACAAGCAAGCAAGCTACATACTGTAGCGAATCGCTCGACTTGGTCCTCGCCGTTGCCGTGGCCCAGTCGTATGAGACGGTCAGAGACGCAAGACCGTCCCAGGACTCTAGTCCCGGATCTCTTCTGGATCTGAGCCAGACTCGAGGCTTCAGGTTGTCTGAGGTCGAGTTCGTGTCCGACTTATATGGGAGATCTTGGTAGTTGACCGATGACTGGCAGCATGTCAGCGTTGTCGAACACCAAGCAAATAGAAAGACAGCATTAAACATACCTTGCAAGAGGTGGAAAGTTCTCTTCGCCCCACGGGCATCGGCGTTCGCATTGACGTGCTCGTGCTCGTGCTCGTGCGCGTGTTGAGGCTGTCGAGGGACCAGCTTCCTCGAGCCTCCAGGCAGATAGATGGTGTAGCCTACCGAACGTACTCGTCCACAGGCATCGAGTGCAAAGTCGATACGTTTCCCACACGGAGAGGAGTTTGGTTTCAGTGGAGTCGAGGCATTGGTGAGGTATTCAATGACACGGTCTGCCATGAAGATCTTGTGTAACAGCGCCGCGGCCGAGGCGACGACAGTGGAGGTGGACCCGACGACGACGACGACTGATGGGACCCGTGTTCCGACTCGAGAAAGAGCCTTGTCAAAGTCTGTGCAACGATCGTCTTTCCCGCTCCGCTACACATTTTGTCAGTCAAGCAAGCTCGGTACGTGTTACGTGCGTGGGCGTGAGCACGCACCGCCTACCAGTGATGACACGACTCGCACTCTCATCGCAGTGACGTCGAGAAGCAACCCCTCACCCCCACATCTCCCGTCTGGGAAACCGTCCCACATCCCCCTCGACAAGTGAGACTCGACGCTCGTCCGCGTCATCATCTTCACTTTGATCTCCGACATTCTATTCTTGGACCACCCCGACGTCGCCACGGCGATGTCGATCGGAAACACATCCTGCTGCCCTGTGGCATGAGCGTTATGACAATCCTCACTGACCACTGACACAGACACAGTGCTGCCCTTGGGCCCATTTTTCAAGCATAGCACGGGCAAGCAACAGCGTGAATCAATCCTCCTTGAGTACATGCGCTGGTTGTCGAATCCTTCAGCGCCAAGGTCGAGGCCGATGGCGCTGTTTCCTCGCACTGACAAGTCTGCATTTCGAAACCTGCATATCGTCGACCATCATGCATCGAGCATTGTCATCGTACCGGACGAGGACCTAGTACTCTACCTCTCACCCCGTCACGGCCGGCCAGCCGATTTACCCCTCCCCATCGTTCCCATCGTCCGCGTCACCCCCCTCCTCTGGCTAGACTCTGTCCGCTTCGATCCGCTGTCGCTCCTGCGTCCATCACCTCTTACCCATGCCCATGCTTATCCGCCTCCCGTACTCATCTCCTCGTTGTCGTCGTTGTCTTCATGATGGTGGTCGTGCTCGTGGTGTTGCATCGGCCACCAAGTTGGCGACCGCAACTGCTGCGTCTGCGAGTGCGACTTGGTCTGGGGCTCGACCGACGACGGAGCGGCCCAGCAAGGTCGTCGTTCCTGTTCTTGCTCCTGTTGCTGTTGCTGTTGCCGTTGCTGCTGCTGCTGCTGCTGCTGCTGCTGCTGTGACGATACTGTCCATCCCCAAGGGTGAGACGAACCGGACGGTCATTCCTAATTTGGCGAGCGTTTGACGCAAAGCTTGGAAACAGCGCTCGTCGAGCTTGGCTCCCGAGTCAGGTCGAGATGACGACGACGAAGACGATGATGACGATGACGAGGTCGACAAGGTCGATAACGACGACGGGGAGACATGACGAGAGGGGTCGCTGGGGCTGTCGTCGGGCCTGACGTCGGCGGAATCGGCATCGGCGGCTGGAATTGCCGGCGGCGGCGAAGGGACCTTTGGCGATGAGGCGCCTGGGACGGGTATGGAGCTGGCGCTGGCGCTGGCGTTGGTAAAATGAGGATGATGTTGTCGTCCATCAGAGGGAGGGACGGCAGGAGGAAGACGCGCGATACGATCGAGGTGCGTGGCGGTCCCGTGCTTTTGATCATGACGTTGAATCGCCGCGACGGTCACTGTTGGTCAGTGCTACACCTTGCCCACGCCGGCCTAGGCCATGCCATCGTGATCATTGTGGTAAGATTCAGGGCGGTGACGGTGAGGAAGAGGATCAGGGTGACAGGGACCGAGAGGGGAGTTGGTGGGTACTCACGCCGATTCCTTGCTCCTGCATCTCGGTATCGATTGTCTCGATTGTCTCCACCTCCGTCTCCTTTTGCCTGTCTACCTTTTGCCGCATGCTCTGGCGCCGCCGAGCCCTGCAGCGTCGACTCGAGGCGAGGACTGTCGCCCCACTTCGCTCCAGAATCCGCATCCGCTGCCGTCACTGTCGCCGTCGCCATCGCGGCAGAGGCCGAGGCCGCGTGAGCCGCCTCGATTTCGGCACGGGTAGGTGGGACCTTCATATCAAACGACTTGACCGCGTCCCTCGAGAGCTCAATGAAGTCGACCAGGCGCTGGACAACGTCCCAGTTTGGTACCCTGTATGTCGTCGAGATGAGTGCTAGCGTGGAGGTCGTGGTCGTGGTCGCGGTCGTGGTCGCCGTCGCTGGCAATCGCGGTGGCAGTGGTGAATCATGATCGGGAGGTGTGTACGAATCCATGCAGACCTCGTCTTTCGGTAGCCAGTCATGGGACGCAAACGTCCTGGTGTCGATTTGCTCGATCGTCTTGATCTGTCCCCACCATTCTTCTTGGGAAGTCTCCACCGCGACGCACAGTCCGAGCCCTGTACCGTTCGGCAAGAGCACGACACGCGCAAATCGAGCACGGTTTACGAGCAGACCCAGCCGTGTTCCGCACGCCTCGTAAAGCTGGACCACGTACCCCAGCAGCTGACACAGCATGACAAAGTAGTCGGCGACTTTGACTACGGCCACGAGGCCAGGGAGCGCGAACCATTCTTTGAGCAACTCGCTCAGCTCCTCTGCCGTCTCTCGGCGCGATCGCTTCTTTCCAGTGGCAGACGATCCAGTCCCAGTAACGAATGATGTGCTCGTCGTCGCCGTCGCCGCCTCGGTATCCAAGGCGGGATCTTGGGGTATGTAGCTCGGCCCCTCGAGCGGGTAGTCGTCCTCACCCCCACCCGCCGCCACCGGCGCCCGGTGTTTGCACTTCTTTCGCCTCTTGACCTCTTGCACGAGACCGATGTAGCTTTTCGGGAGGGAAGACGCCACGATGATCATGAGATCGGGTATGGTGAGTCGTTTTGTGTCCCTTGGTACTTTGACTCTCGCCTCGACCTCGGCTCCACTCTTATACACCTCCGCAAACACCTTCCAAAAGCTTGTCCCCTGTACCCGCTTCTCCCTCGTACCGTAGTGCTGCACATCGAACTTTTGCACGGCCGCAAACACGGGCTCGGGGGCCAGCAACCCGCGGACCCGGTCCAGCTCCTGCGTCGGCGTCGGCGGTTGAGGGGGAGGAATCTGATCCCCTAGCACCGCTTGGACGATGGCCCACACACACCCGTCGAACCCCGTCTCGGTCTCTCTGAACTGGTACCATCGGAGGATGTGGCCTTGGACATGTCTGCGGTTGTATTTCACTTCTGCCTCGACCGCGGGGTCGAATCCAGGGCTGACGACTTTGAAGTGTCGATCAGGCGATTCGAGGCAGGTAGCAAATGTCTCGGTTTTGATCGGTACCGCAGGGTGATGGGAATGGGAATGGGAAAGGCGGGTGGGAGGGGGGGCCGACTCGAGCGTCGAGCGAGACGATTTTGATTCGGCTGATCCCTTGATATTCATGACGCGACGACGCTCGCTGTCACTAGGCGTCTGGGGTAGCTTGCCGAATGAGTGGATGGGTGGGTGGAAAGAGGAGAGAGGAGATGAGGAAGGGGGGAGGTGGCAGCTGACGTGACGTGATGGAGTCGCTCATCTGATAACCACGTGGCACAGTCACTTGAAGACCCGAGTCGGACTGACTGCCTTGAAAGCCGCGTGGCGTGCCGCCAACCTTGTGTTGACACTACGTGCCACTCGACTGTCGTCAATGGGAAGTATTATCATCTTGCAAGCCTCACACCGCTGCACGAACCGCGAGGATGGCACCTGGCAGCAGAAGGCTGGCGGCGAGACGTGTTCGCACGTATGGGGACGGGACACGGGACCGAACTCATCGACGATGCATTGTGCTGTATACAAACGGATTTGTACCAGTTGTCCTGTCTGACACCCCGTCGGCCACCGCCGCAGGCATACAGGTCATTGAGCTCCTTCTGTTGTTGCTCTTCGGGGTACAACACCAACTGATCCGCAGGGACAAACATCGGAGCCGAAATTTCATCAGACTCGTCGTCGACACACTTGACCCACTTGCTGTTTTGCTGCTGCTGCCTCTGGGTGAGAAGGACGTTCGAGGTCTCATCAATGCTTTCACCGCCCTGTGAGGACACTGAAGACCCAAGTCACGCATCCGACCGGCTACGGTGAGTCGAGGTCATCTGCCTGCTCATGAAGAAGAATCTGGCCTCGTTTCCTCGACCGCGGTGGAGAGGCGTTGCTGTCATGTTGTTCAATCCCCTTGCCCAAGAATTGAAGATGAGAGTCTCACACGTGGAAAATCCGTCGTCGGCACCGGTCCATCCCAAGCCCAAGCCCATGCCTATGCCCAAGCTGCTTTCCCTCCAAACATTCTTCTGTTCCTCAAACTCGGTAGCCTACGCCGTCTGCTTCTCCAACGCCCCAGTCAGCGCGGCCTTGAGTGCGGCATTCTCCCTTTGCACCTCTTTGACCACCTCACCGAGAGCCTGTACTCCGAATGTTACAGCCCCAAGCTGGGCTTGATACCTGTCGTGCGGACTTTCTAGGACCGTGATCCGCTCGCCAAGCTGTTCTCCGTCGGCGAAAAGCGAGTCCTTGGTAAAGTGACGACTGATCAGAGTCGAGGGCGGCGGGCCGCCATTACCCGATCGCTGGGGCTTGTTGGGTGTCCAACCGAGGCTGGAAGGGCTCCGAGTACCGACTCGACCCACCATGGCGGGCGAGGAGATCATGGAGCGGCGTTGAACCGCGCTGGCGGATATAGAAACAGGGACTGGGACAGGGACCTGTCCCGCACCCGCACCCGCGCAAATCTCGGTCAACTCACTGGCAGAGTACGCCGCGAGGTTGTTCCAAGCCGAGGCCAGGTCTTTGACGTCTTCTTGTCACGTGGATAGGGGTATACCAGATGTTACGGACACGGATGCTAATCCTTGGTGAAGGGGGCGATGTCAGACCTGTGCCCGGTGACCTATTCTGGATCCAACTAAAGCTTACCCCAATATAACACTCTGTGTCGGTTGCTAACTATCAGTCTCTATTCGTAACAGATATGAATGCACAAGAGCAGAATTGAACTGGTTCGGTGAGGAGCGATACAAATGGGTCACGACGGGCGCGCATAGCGTGTGTGAGCTGAAGACAGCCGCTTCTTTTGATGGGGCTGGAGATGAAAACGCTAAAGATGCCAAGAGAGCGTACGGCGACACTGAAGACTCCCGATCCTCAGGGAGAGCTCTGAAGGGCGCAGTGATGAGCTTATGGCGTGAGTGGTTTGCAGGTGACTGGCCGTCGGTCGGGAACACGAAACACCGATAAGGAGAGGCTGTAAGCCGCATAGCGAGAATCTGTGCCATGAGGAAGAAAGGAACGAGAGCTAAGAAGCGTTGAGACAGGCTTTGGAGAAACCCCAGAGTAAAGGTAGTGAGTGACTCGACAAAGTCTGTGCTTTGACTCTCACTCTCCCATATCGCTCACCTCTCTCAACGCCTCTTCGAGTCGGATGATCGGTTCGATGAGCTCGTACAGGCCAGCTACAAATCAACCCAGATGACTCTATGGGCGTGGACGGGTCACAAACTCCACAGAGCTGGAGCCAAACGGTCAACCGACTGAGCGAATCGTTCCCATCGAGCGTGAGTAATGCCTAACGTATCAGTCGGCCACCCAGTCAGTCAGTCAGCGCCGGGCTTTGACGATCGGGGAGAGGGTCAAGATGAGAAAGGGAGGCAAAGGGTTGTGGGGTGGAGGGACAGCGAGAAGGAGGGATTGAATGACCTCAGAGTTGCTGAATTCAACGTGACGTAGTGATGGAGAAGATATCACCGGTGCGAGTGACGACACATCTCTAAAGTTTCTTAGGAGGACTCCCCTCCAGGGACGAGTATCGACCACGAGCCCAGCCCGGGACTGATCGTCAGTCTGCTGCTACTTCACTCGGTCTGGAGTGTACAGACTGTGCGAGTCGGACGCTCCTTCCACGTTACTGGACCCACTGCGGTGCCATTGGGACAGCTTCCGAGCTTTCGGTGCTGGTCGGACCCGCATGGCCATCAGGACAATCTGCCGCGAGATCCTTGGGACTTGGCGGGGAGGTGAGGTGAGTCGTGTGAGGCCTAGGGTAGGGTACTTACACCGAGCTGGGCGGGCCGGGAGGATCATCAGTCGAGCTGGGGGGGCCGGGAGGAACGTCAGGCGAGCTGGGCGGGATGGGAAGATTGTCAGCCGAGCTACCAGCCGTGGCAGGCATATCTGCCATCCGAGCGGCTGCTAATAGGAGTATCAGCTGCTTTTGCTTTTGCTGTCTGCTCCGCAAGGGACTGACCGCTTGCTCGCCTTTGAGCTCGCAGAGACTTATCCGACGTACTTGACGAGACAGTCGGACTTGGAGCACTTTCCTCAGCCCATCGCCAATTGTTCATGGTGAAATATCTGGCCGGGGTGGGCATCCGGAGTTGCTCACACCTGCCACGTTTTGTGCAGTGTATACGAGTGATGGGATGGGAGATGGGCAACACGACACTTTTTGGATGCTGACGAGCAAACATCGTTCATACCGGACTGCCGCCTTGTACATATGCACACACTCACACAGACAGAAAGGAGACCGAGCAGGTCGAGTGGGACAGGAAGAGACGTCCGGTGGTCACCTTTTGCATCACCTCCCAAGAGTATTGTTCTCGCTCCGAATCACGATGGAACAATTCAACAACCCCCAGCAGGTCAGAACCCGAGCGAATGCTCTCATTCAACGCCTCAAGACCGTGTGGGGCTTGTGGTGTAGCGTGTCCGGCGCGTATGTCTTCACCCCGGCGGCCTGCAAGAGTTGGACTTTGCTGGTCCGCCGTAAGAAAGAAGGGAGAAGCTGAGGCTTGTTGAGATTGCGTGGCTGGTGGGATGTCTCAGAGCCGACTCCCCGCCGAGAGGGAGGCCGTCCAAGCAAGGACCACCGTTGCTGAGGACTTCATCGACACCAATCGAGGACCTGCGGGCAACCTCTACCTCATCACTATCTCCACCTTGTTGATCGCCGGCGTCCGGATGGCTTCGGGGGTGACAACGCTGACCGCCAAGGGGGCAACGGGTGGGGGAATGACCCCTGTGTCCGAGCTGATGGCGTTCGAAAAGGCGACTTCGGTGGTGCTCGCGGGCGGTCCTCTCGAGCCCCACCTCTTGCCGGCTATCGCGGCGGCCCATCCAGCCTCGTACTTTCTGGGTCGTCCTCGAGGTCCACCCGTGCTGTAGCCCGGCCGTTTCGCCTTGTGATCTGGTCGTGCGTAGGATCTCATTCTGGTGATTTTGTTGATGTTGTAAGTCAAGGTGACCCCAGCACGTAGGTGATTGATTGGTTGTTCTGCGGGGGAGCACGAGTACTTAGTCATCCAAAAAGCCTTTCACTGCTGTGCAACCGCCGAAGTACCGCCCCCTGGTCATGTCTGTTGTGCGCAGTCCATTGCATGCAACTCGCCGAGACGGGTCTCCAGGCCCCAGCAACTGGCTTGAGTCATGTGTTCAGGTCGTTGAGAAACGGGAAAGGCATGGTGTTCGCTAGCGGCGGTTACTCGTACCGCTTGCCATACACTTCTGCTGCCTCCCCGAGACTCGTTCAATGGATCTGTACTCATCCATATATTGCATGGCCAGCCGAGCATTCCCACTTACTCACATCGATCACTGCTTCATTACTATCAAGCATATGTACTTTTGCGCCACATCTTACCGCCAAGGATATGAGTCGTTCACACACCGCCACTCCCAGATGCCCAGGCTTCCTCCCGTCGCTTCTTCAAACGGTTCCTGCCATTCCGCATGTCTTGCAAAAGCTGGTCCGTTTCCATGTGCGTGGGAAGGTCGACGCGCGAGTGGGCCGTCCAGCCGGGTCGGGTGCTGATAT
This sequence comes from Tremella yokohamensis, assembly GCA_024343385.1. NCBI lineage: Eukaryota > Fungi > Basidiomycota > Tremellomycetes > Tremellales > Tremellaceae > Tremella > Tremella yokohamensis. The sequence continues at coordinate 223,471 of BRDC01000015.1, read as the reverse complement.
TGGCGAGTGGTGCGCATGAATTCGCGGAGACGATCGATGGGGGCCGGGTG